>VZRW01012137.1:0-13639 GCA_013398125.1 Aegotheles bennettii
TGCCCCCGCGCGCAGCACTGCCCGCGTGCTGTTCACTCCGACGACTATGGCCGCTTTTGAATCTGCCGCGGGTTCCGGGCACGCCCCCTGCCACGTCAGCCTCTGTTTCTGGCGGCTTCGAGAAGCTCGGCTTCTTCGGGAAGCTCGGCTCTGGGAAGCTCGGCTCTTTACAGGAATGCTCAGACTTAAAGCAGCAGAGCTCTCTCCCTCAGAGCCGCTATTACAGCGCACAAGCTGCTAGGATAGGACAGCCAGTCCCAGCCCTGTGTGCTGCTCGCTGCTCCATGAGCTCTGAAGGTTATATATCCTTCTCTTGAAGGTTGTATATCCTTCTCTTGAACATGCAAGTCCAGCCTTGCCCTTGTCACAAAGTTATGTGCTATGTGATGCATTGCTAAATAAAGCCCTGAACTTCTTTCAAGCAACCCCAGAGTGCAAGTTCTTTGTCTGCACTCTGCCCCACTTCTGGAAAACTTGTCTACTGAAGGAAGTACTTGAATATGTTAAAGCTTAACTACCTGTCTAAATGCTATAAACATTTTGTAAACATTAAACAAGTGACTAGGCACGTGCATGAATATTAGCATTAATGGGAAACACCTTCTTTTGTTTACTGTTGCAGAGACCCCAGTGGACATAGCCTCAAGAGACTGATCCAGCAGACATTATCTGAGGTTTTGAAGTGTCACAAATGTAAGGCTCGAACGACCTTGCAGTCCATAAAGCAAGTGATTCCTGAATTTGGTGTTGCTGAAAGTATGTGAGTCAGCCTTCTGGGGCCCAAAATCTTGTGGTCATGATAAAAGAGCTCTCATCATGGGATGCCCTAAGAACCATGATGGATTTACCTCACAGGGGAGTCATTCTACAATTTTTGACTTTACTCCTTCATGTGATTGAGTCAGCTCTCTTCAGCTAGTGCTGATACCTCGTCTTTGATGTTAATATGTTTGAGAACAAAAGCTTACCAAAAGACCAGTTCAGAAGATGATTGACTGTGAATCTAACATCACAAGGCTTTCTAGGCTTATTGAAATACAAACATGAACGTTATGACACAGCTTCTGTGGATTTATATGCAAGCCATTACAAAACTATATCTTATGAGGAGAATTTATATAATTTCTCAGTAATATTTGGACTTTACTGATGTTGCAAGACCCTCATTGAACTATGAAGGTGTCCTGCTGACACTAATATAGTCTGTCACCTCTCTGGCTTTGTGTGGAAATCTTTTGAGTCTGTTGTGATGCTGTTCATTTCCATTACAGTGAATAGGAAATTAGATATGCACGAAGCTAACTAAAGAAACTTAACATATCATGAACACTAACTGTAAGTGCTCATGATACTAACTTTTTCCACTTTATACATTTTAACTTCTTCAGATGGCAACATTTCAAAATGCCAGGGAAGAAATTCAGGTTAATTCAATTTGGGAATGAAAAATTCCTAAGTTTAATGATCTTTTCTCTCTCTAGTCTTGTATTTGCAAGAACTCTAGAATTGCACAGATTGTAGGCTTCATTTTCTTAAATGAAAAAGAACAACCTTTTCAAAACCTCTCCCAATCATTTCCCTTCAAAATAAAAGAACCACCACACACATCTGGTCTGACAGACCAGATTCCAATTTAATGTCATTCAAATGGAGATAAGTGCTGAAAACAGAAGTGTTTAGAGCAAGAATACAAATTCAGCTTTGCTATATATACACTCCACTTCTCTCTATAAAACCTGGAACATGTCATTTATTATAGCCATGGACTATTCAGAATTAAGTGCCACCTTTATTTGAAATAGATTTAACCTCATTGAGAATAAACATTTTGGAAATTAGAGAGTAATTTAAATCTTGCCTTGCCATCCTGTTTATACACTTATTTAAACTGACATTGCAGCTGAAACACTCTAATTCTTAATCAAGCAGAGGTTTACTGTGACATTGTTTCTGGCATTTATTAATACTTCAGCCTTTGATGGGATACTAAAAATTTTGAACAGAAAAAACACATATCATATTGGATACAGAATTTTGTAATAAAAATAAATAACATCTTTTAATTTGATGATTTGGAAAATGATTAAAATATGCTCAGGAAAAACCAAAAACTTTCACAGCTTCTATTCTTTGCTTGGAAGTTTATATATTATAATTGGTAAGCTAGTGACCTTGTCTAAATGTCCTTCTGTGTTTCTGTAGAGAGTGCTGATGTGAACATACCATCTCTAGTTTCTTTCCACTCAGTCAATGAAATATGTGTATGAAGACATTCTGTTTGGCCTGACTAACAAAATTTTCTTCAGTGGTGGCTAGTCATCAGACTCCTAGGTTTGGTGGAGAACAACAATTGGAAATTTGATAGATTGTATAATAAGTTACATCTTTCTCCTCTTTTCTGGGATTTTTTTTTCTTGTGATTCATAGTAAGGGAGAAATACAAAATTCCAAGAGATAGTTGAACTCACGGCTTTGGGTTGCACTTCTTCCTGGAATGTTCTGTGGGTTAATGCAATGCGGTGTTAACCTGGTATGTGCAAAACCAGCCCTGGTTTTAATGACTCAGTCTGACTCAGACAGAAATAACCCCCGGTGGTGCCATGTGTGCCTGGAAGCGAACAGAATATGAAGAACTTAGCTAGAACTTAGTGTTATGGCTTATTAAATAAGACTTTCCAGACACAGACCTTTCAATTACCTCAAATGACCACTTTGAAGCAGCAGTTGACACCATTATTTTTAATTCTTAGCTCAAATCTGCTGCTTTACAGAGTCTAAGAATGATAAAACATTATTTAGATTTTTCATGGAAGTTTAACTGTATGTACAGGATAGTCTTTGACAAATGATTTGTACCTCAGAAAAAAACTAGAGTCTAATCCAAAGGTCACTGAAGCAAATGAGAGCTTTAGAGGTTTTTTTGGAGAACGAACTTTCCTGCTTTCTTCCAGGTTTATAGAACAAAAATAAACTCCACCTGGAGTACTGTGTCCAGTTCTGGATTCTTTGACATAAGAAGGACATAGAGCTGTTGGAACAAGTCCAGGGGAGGGCCACAGAGTTCGTCAGGGGGCTGGAGCACCTCTAGTATGAGGACAGGCTGAAAGAGAATGGGTTGTTCAGCCTGGAGTAGAGAAGGCTTTGGAGACACCTTGTAGCGCCCTTCCAATACTTGAAGGGGACCAGTATGAGGACAGGCTGAAAGAGAATGGGTTGTTCAGCCTGGAGTAGAGAAGGCTTTGGAGACACCTTGTAGCGCCCTTCCAATACTTGAAGGGGACCTACAGGAAAGCTGGAGAAGGACTATTTATAAGGGCATGTAGTGATAGGACAAGGGGAGATGTGTTCAAAGTAAAGGAAGGTAGATTTAGACTGGATATTAGGACGGAATTCTTTCCTGTGAGTGTGGTGAGACACTGGCACAGGTTGCCCAGAGAAGCTGTGGCTGCCCCCTCCCTAGAATTGTTCAAATCCAGGCTGGATTGGGCTTTGAGCAATCTGGTCTAGTGGGAGATGTCCCTACCCATGGCAGGTAGGTTGGAACTAAGTGATCTTTAACGTCCCTTCCAACCCAAACTGTTCTATCATTCTATGTTTCTATGATTTTATAATAATAAATTAATTTTGGTCAAGACTATATCAATATTCCATGTAAACAGAAACAAATTAACTCCCAAGTATATCTGAGCTTGACCCTGGGTTATCTTTCACAGCATATCCATTTAGACATTGCACTTCTGCATAGTTTCTGAAATGACTGTCTGAACCTGGATTTTGGAAGGAATCTACATGAAAAATTGAAGCGTATAAATAAGTTTGGAAACATCCACTGCTACTTGAAATTTCCTATGATTCACATTTGTTAAATATAACCCATCAGCATTTTATATTTAAAGCAGCTTTGTGGCAGTGATCATGGAAGAAAGTATTTCTTTTTGATTTTTTTTATATTCTGCAAGGCATTAAACCTTTTTATTTTCTTTTAGGAAAAAGTTGAAGAAGTTGTATTAATAAGATATCTTTGAACATTTCCAGAAACAGTGCTGAGAGCTGCAATGCAAGCTCAGTCAAACCTCTGATATTTGCTGTTATCTCTATGCATGTTTACAGCAGTTGATATATGAAAAAAGCTTGGAAATAATTTGAGCTTGCAGGCTATGAAGCAAGCCCATTTTGGATCCGAATCTGGCTGTCAAGTCACTTCATTGGATTAATCGGACTCAAAATAAAAACACAAAAATGAAAGAAATTTTTGGCAAGCCCAAAAAGATGGACACGCGTCTGCAAGACGAGTGATTAGCTTAATGGTGTCCTTTCAAAAATCACCCAGGAACCCCTTCCCCCACCCACACAGAAACTAGTCCTTTTTGTTCTTCAAATGTTTATTTATAGGATTATAGTGGGAAAATGGAGGAGAGAGGGCTTGGGACTTTGATGATAGGGAAAGTCTGTACACCCCAAAGCTGGTAAAGGAGATAAGCATTAGAGGATTAAAAGGGTATGACAAATTTATGTTTCAATTGGGCACACCATTTCAGCCTTGTATTTCCTTTTGGCTGTCAAAGTAGAAGATTTAACTAATATATTCTACAAAGGATAAAAATTGGGAAAGATGGGAGGTTTTTCCCTGACAAGTGATTGATTGCCTTTGGAAAACAAGAGGGAGTCCTGTGCTAGGGGGTGGTACTGCTCCTCTACATATGTCTTGTGATCTCATGTCTTACTCTATTGTTTACTTCTACACACTGCCTTTTGGCCAAGGATACCCAGAAAAATATATATCAAGAAGGAGATGAAAACACATTTTGGGTTTTGTCCCCAGAATCTGTGCAGAGCTGCTTGCTAGCAGTAAAATTTACTTTCTGCTCAATATTTTGCTCACTGTTTGAAAAGAGCAGAGAAAGCGGAAGAGAAGGAGAAATGACAGATCAAAACTTAATATGGGGCACATAAGAGGAACAGGAACCTAAAAAACTGAGGGCTGTAAATATCAGCTTAGTAACCTTGGTTATTCTCAGTGATTGGTCTTTCATTTCATGGCAACTACAAATGGCCACAGGAGTGGTCAATGACCCCTGTTTATTTAGAGAAAAACAACATCCTCCACCTGAGTTATTGCCACTGAACATCAATATTGCTGGATATTGTGTTCATGTCACAGCTACTGCAGCAAGAAGCTGTTAAGCCAAAGCAGAGTTCATGAACAAACTTGCCTGTATTTGACATGGTGAATTATTGTGTGAAGGCTGTGACAAGGTTTTTTAAAAAAAAGCACACACAAGAAATATCCTGTATTATATGTCCTCTATTTCCAAGAAAAAAGGCACATGTTACGGATTGTATCTGTTATGAATGGACTCAGTGGACAGTGATTTATGGGGACTTGTTTATCTTACTGTTGACTTGAGCTTGTCTAGTTGCCCTTCAATATCACAGTCAGCGACAGTGGGAAGAAGAAAGGCAATAGTGTAGACTCAGACTGCACCCTGAGGATGCTTGTCCAGTTTGCATGGAAATACTGGCAGACAACTTTTGCAGGTTGTTGTCCCAAGCTCTGGCTTCACAGCAGAAAAAAACATTTTTTGCTCCTTAAATGATTTATGCTATTAGCCACAAGAAAGTGGGAGACAGATCCTGGAAAAGCTCTTAAAAAAATAAACATAATAGAATCTTTAGTTAGAATCATGATAAACCTACATCCGACTATTGTTTAACTAAAAAATACGGTAATAAGCAGAGTCTTCCATATTTCCCTGAAAAAAAAAATAAATCAAATATTTTGTTCAACATTGAACAAAACATTCTGTGTTAGTATTAAATTTACAATTATTTTTCGGACTTTCATTTTATGAGGGTAATGAGAAAGGAAATAGTCATAGTAGATTTTCTTGATCAGTCAGTGATCCTACCTAAAAATTAAGTGAGATTTTATTTGTACAGATTTAGTTTTCATAATGCTTTATCTCACTGTAGTACTACAGAGTACATTGCAGACCTTCCTCCATTCTTTGGTTTATGTGTCACAGCATCATTTTGCTTCCAAGGACATTCTGCAGCTCCAGATTCACTTGAAGATAGATCCCTAGTCATTGGATACAGTACAGCTGAAATCGTGATCAGTAAAAGAAAACAACAATGTGTCCATTGTTACAGTGATTACAGCACAAAACCATACCTGAAACATTAAATAGAAATGAATATACCTTCCTGAACACACTAGATAGAAATAATTGGACAGGTGTATTTTGGGAGAGATACGTTATTTTTTTTTTATGAGCTCTTTCTTCAGATGTTTCTCTGCTTCTTTTTCTTTGTTCTCTGCACCGGGTGTCTTGCTCTCTCTGTCTCCTGATTTATTTCACTTGCTTTTGCTGGGTGAAATGACGCAGGGAAAGATAGGAGGATAAAATAAGCAGTTTTACTTTCCATGAGTGTTGCTTTGTGTCTTGGTAGGGGGTCTCACTGGATTTTTGCAGGGTTTTTGAGCTCCTTTTAATATTAGCCTTAGAGAGGAAGTGTGTGCATGAACTATCACAGACAACAACAAGGAAAAAAAGCATTTCAAAATCCTGTATCCTGACTGCGAATTCAACTTTGCTTACGAATGTTCTATATGAAACCTTCCTGAGGAGATTTAATAATGGTTGTTTGGGATTTCATTTGGAGGAGCCCTAACTCATGGTCGATATTTTCTGAAATTCCTATGCCTATGTGTCAATCAAGATTTCTAATATTTTTTAGAGTTTTATTAGTACCACAGAGCTTGTCAGAATAAATATCAGGCAGGGCTGTGAACATGTAAGTGAAAGAGAAATGGAGACAAGTAATGACAGGATAAGTCTATAACAAAAGGTGAACTGGTTGCACCCAAAAACCCTGAGAGAAGAACTTGATTTCCACCTTATGGTTTTAAAAACATAAAAGCCCATGTTTTGCTTTCTTTGTTTCTAATGAAATAATTGATATTATGTTTTATGATCAGTGACAATAATTTGGGAAATATTTTATAAAATTACTTATGGGGTTCTCAAACTTCAAACACCACAGAGTTAACTTGCTTTTTTTATCAAAACAAGTGTTTTAAGGGTGTGTTCTGAAACTCCCTTTTACAAGAAACAGGGTTTAGTAAAAGCCAGGCTGGGTAGCACTTTTGAAATGATAGTGTACAAATAACTCAAGCTCTATTCTCACCTAGCAAGAGAGTTACTTGGAGACCCTGGTCTGTAAACTAAGTTAATATGGATGGCTCCATGTCAAAATTCAGTAACTAACTGACTATAGTGTGCTTTCAGTTCTCAACCTGAGACAGCACCAAGAAGCTGTGTGCAGCTTTGCATGTAAATAGGGTAAATAAATTAGTGCACTAAGGCATACCTGTCAGCTCTTGAAAGCTGTATTGTAAACAGAAGCACTTGTCAAGGAAGAATACATTCTTAAATGCTCTTGGAAGTTGCTGGACTGGGAAGGCTTCACAGAGTAAGTGAATAGGGAGCCTTGGAAGGGTGTAACACAAACAGGTGTCACCTTCATATGTCTTGAAATTCACACTTCAATAACCTTGTTTTTCTGATAAGTTTGTGACCTTAATGCAAATAAAAAGCAAGGTGCAGTATCAAATTTTTTACTCAAAAATTGACTGTTACAACAGTTAATTTTACCTTCTTCAGTGTCAAAATAAATTAGTATCTTTGAAGCAAGTATACAATCAATCCAGCAATTTATTCCTTTGACTGACCCTGAAGCTAAATCTGACAATGTATAGCAATTTACTGCAAGGGGAGGGAGATGTTAAAAAAACAATCCAGTAAGGAAAAAATACACATTCAGAAAACAAATCTGCAGGAACAGACACTGTTACTAACCCACAAAAAAACAAGGTTAAAGTGACTTCACTGTCTGCAGCTATACGCAGTTAAGGAATTCCAACAAATCTGCTAAGGCTGTAGAGAGCTGCCAGCCTCTCTGTCAAACACCCTCTCTTACTCCATCTGTATTGACTTTGCTTTCATGTCAAAGTTGTAACATTGTGACCTGAACAAAGGAATCGTGCATATGTTATCAGGGCCTTCCTGCATTCTGGTACACCGATTTGTCCATCTGCCCCAGGGCAAAGGATTCCTGTGAGGTCTCTGTTCCTCTGGAGAGTCTCTTCACTGGACACTTCCAGAAACAAAACTTCACTGGCTCTGGGATGCCAGAGAAAAATGCAGCAGTGAAATAATGGAGCCTAGAGAAATAAGTATGGTCTTAGGCTTTAAATGGACTAGGTATTTGTCATTTATGTGCAATTTGTGCAGAGACCTGTTGTTACAGCTCAGAGTCTTATACCAACTCTAGCAGAAATGAAGGAAAAAAAGGAGGAATGTATAGCTTAGGACAACATTTAGGGTATGGTAGAGAATACAGATTTATGACCACCCACCAGTTTGCCAACACACAGACAAAAACCCAAGGATTTCCATCCACAAGTGTAGGAGGAGGGAAAGTGATTTCAGGTTCACTTTATAGCCAATTTATTAAATGTCTCTTATTATAAGGCATATATAAACAAGGTTGGCATCAGGGCATTCATACCATGAAAGAAAAGACAGTTTAGGTTTCATCAACCCTGAAGAAGTGGAATAGTTAAAAGACAGTTGTGGTTGTTTCCATCCCCTTGTTCTCTTCCCAGGCCTCCGCCAGATGAACTAAAACATGTTAGAGCACTTTAATTTACACTTACTGTCTCTGCTACCTCAGGGCTGAATCTCTTTTCTGATAAACCTTCTTTTACTATAAGAATGTGCCAATTTAACTAGCAAGGATGTGACACAAGTTTGAAAGTGACAGAATAAGTGACAGAATGTTTCAATAGTATTTTGGACTCTGCAAGGAAGAGTTTCTAAGTGAAGCTAATAGGATAAGAGAAAGCTTTTTTTTTCTTCTATGAGACAGAGAAAGAATAGCACTAAAATGTATTTATGGTATATATACAAAGATTTTTCTATTTATTTTAACTTACCTGTTCATGTGGAATGTAATATAATACTGTTGAACAGGAAACATGAAATGAGTAATGCTAGAAATCTAGTTTAAAAAGAGCAAGATGTACCATTTCAGATTTTCTTCTAGCTGTATATCTGATTTGTATTGAAATCAATATGAGGCAATGTTTGCTGATGCCAGACTGGTGAACATCAGTGTTTGAAAATCTAATACTATATAATGTCAGTTAATAAGATGGGAACACTGCATTGTGTTAGACTTTCTCCCAAGGAAGTTACATCACATCTTAATGTCTAAGAGGATGTTGCACAACCATGCAGCTGCATACTCTCTTCCATGCCCGGGTCACACTTTGCCTCCCTCAGAAATATTCCTTCAGACCAACCTGCTTGCATAATGTGCACTAGTTAGCACCAATTCAACCACCACAGCATGAAATCAGAAGTGCATGTAATTTGCAGAGTGCAGACTCTGAATAAAAGGGTCAGCCAGATTACACAAGAAATACAGTATAGGGAAGACTGATTCAGAGAAAATTTTATGTCCCAGACAGAAGGGAAACTTTACCTACAACGAACTTCGTGTTTTCTGTACATTGTTAAGGCTTATTTATTATACTTACTGTCAAGTATATACATTCCTTTTCCACCAGGACTGTCTCATAGGAGACCCTGTAATCCAGATAATGTTCCCTAGTAGTGCAAATTGTTTAGTATTGACTAGGTATTGTGTTGTATGCAGATAGTAAATACCATTAAAAGTGCAAAAAGTAGTGTTTGCAAAGCTAATATCTGTATCCTAGCTAATGGTAAAAGCCACAGAGGTCTTGTTTTACCCAAAAAGTCTCTAAACACATATATTCGTGTATAAAACATAGCAAGGTCTTCCAAATTTTTCTGTTCAGGGGAAGCCTGATTTTCAGATTGAATCTTTAGATTAGTAGATCAAATTCTCCCTGTGGCTTTGACTTCATGTGGCAAGAGCATGCCCTGGCTTTGTGGTCATTATGTCATCCAGAAGAGATGTGTTGTGGACAAACACTGACATCTGTCTTGTGGGATTGGATCTGGAACCACTATGGAGGAGGGAGGGAGGGGATGGTGCAGCTCATATCAGGATTCAGAAATGTTGACCCAGTGCTCCATAGAGATATGGGATTACTGATTTAGCAACTGCATTGCACATCATGTCCCTGTCCATTTTTTTTTTTCTCTCCCCTGTCTATTCTGGCTGTCGAGTCCATTATATTCAAAGTTTTCTCTCTTCATACACACAGATGACTAACAGGTAGGAGGTTTTCAATCCCAATGCATATTTTATAGCACAGTGAGTGTCAGAGTTGTCAACATGGAAATATGGTGCACAGATGCTGACAATTCTCATTTCTAGGTTAAAGCAGTCATGCTAGAGCAGATAACCTCAGAATCAGAGATTTTGCATATATAGAGATTTCGCATATATAGAGATTTCTTACCACTGGTTCAGGATGGAGGTGGTTCTGGAAATTGTTTTCAGTAAGTTGTGTCCATACTTGACTACTGTGTACAGATATTGAAAATTCTCTATAGAAAGACCTCTCAGCAGACTCTTAAGACATAGCACATCCTAATGCTATTAGAATGTGACCTGGCGGGAGACAATATACTAAGCATACAAGACAGAGCTCTGAGGGGAACAGTCTCTGGTCCTTATGACTCATATTCACTGCTTCATGAAGAAAATGAACATTGGCTTAATTTATTGCACCCTTAGTTTAGGATTTAAATGTTTTTAACATTAAAAAAGGAAAAAACCCTTTGACGGATTCCTTTCCTGTAAGAAGAAACTCTTTCCCAGGGGGAAATCTTGAATGCAGACTCTGTCTAGAGAAAAACTGTATCTCACAGTTGCAAGAGTTTCAAAATAAAGCCTTGTAACAATAAGTCTGACAGGCCTTTAACTACATTACAGCAGTGCTGCCAAATGCAACTAACACATGTTGCTACTTTTCTGTGGCAGTAAAATTGATGCTTTAAATGAGTCTTACAACAGGATTTCTCTGTTAATTGCATAAATAGATAACATGTGCCTTGAGCAGCCATTATTCATTTGACAGTAATTTTTCTTAAACTATAAGTGGCATTCTGTTTCAGTAACGCTCAAGTGTCTGATATTCCCACAAGAAATGTTAAAACTTTTCCATTAAGAAAATCACTGGCTTGTGGATTCTGGCTTTCAGAACTGAAATTACCTAACATGGTGTGTGTTTGGCTTCTTTTAATCAATACTTTCAAGTGCAGAGGCAAATACAGAATTTGTTTTCAAGAACCTTTTTTTCCCTTTATTTTGGAATATTACCTATCTACTAGCATATAGTGTTATTTAGGCTAGACAAAGTATTTCACATATAGGAAGCAAAACAGCCATGTCAATTTTTAAAAAGTGAATTTTGTCAAAGAAGTAAAAGTGACACCTTGGTGAAAAATGGTGAAAAGCAGATAGACTGCTTTTTAATGACCTGTTGGATCCCAGGAGTAGGAAGACCAGCTATCTTGGTTTCTCAAGGCTTCCTTAGTGGCAGGAGAACCCTGCATGTTGTGGAGTGCTACCTCAACTCCCACAAAAAATCTCAAGTTTTCTGTCTGATTTCCAAACCTCTGAGTCACCATTGTCCAAAAGAGATCTGCCAAACCAGAGCGATGCAGATCATATTTTGGATTCCCCATCCTTTCAACCCTGTTTGCTCTATCACTTGTGTGCTTTAAGCTATTACTTTATATATATTAAGAATATGAAATTTGGGTTCACTGTAGGTTGCTTGCTCAGTTCAGGAGAGATTGAGTTTCTAAGAAATAAAGTGAGCAGAGAGAAGATTAAAAGCTTTAATGTGCATTAGAATCCAGAGAGTTTTCTAAAATTTTGTCTTCCCAATAAAAAAGGAAAGAACTTAATTTGAGAAAGGTATAGAACTGAGTACAAACTGTCGATGATTCTGTGAAGTATTGAATTGCTCTTCTAACAAGAGCATGAGATGCATGTAATAAAATTAATTTAAGATTAATCTTAAATGACAGTTCAGCAGATTAGGAAAAAGGAAACTTATATAAGAAAGCACTACAGGGGAATTAAAAGTTACATAAAAGAAAGGGAATGTGAGACTGCAACCACTGTCTTTCCATAAAAAATGTTTTATTGGTTGATCTGCTAGCCAATTTTAAATATAAGAGTATATTAACACTTGAACCATTGTTTAAAATGTCATAGGGAAAAACTCTTATGTACAATAATTAGTATCATTAACATGAAAAATGAATAAATTGTGTTTAATTCAGCTCTAGAGGGAAATTTAAACATTTTAGAGTTTTGAATAGTAAGTAATGAAATGCTGCATTTCAGGGCTTCTGGAGAAAATGCTATTAACTGGAAATGTAATCATAAGATTTCATGTGGCAACATCTCCTGTCTGAAACCAAGACTAATTAAATTATGATTACTTACAAGAATAACAGGTGATTAAAAATAGATTAATTTTTTTTTTTTTTGCTACATCACATCAGATAAAAGCTTCACGTTGGAATGGGTCTAGCAGTGTCAGCTAATCTTTAAGCATTAGAAGTTTGAAAAACACAAGTTATGAAACTTTTTTAATAGGCTTTATCTTAAAGAAATATTTCCATGAAAGAAAACTAGCTGTCAAGATGAATAACAACTGCATTGCCTGCTTAAAAATGCCCAGAGAAAATGATATAAACTAATGGATGTGGCAAGAAAAAAATACTTCTATTTGATTTATAAAAGAACAAGTTGATAAACTCAAATTTTTATAGATCCATGCAAAGATAATGAAGAGAAAGCGAAAGACAGAGAAACCTGAGGAACAAAACTACCATCTTATGCTCCAAAGTCCAAACTTTCATCTAACAAGAATAATTCAGAATAGTTATCTCAGAAAACTAAGTACAAGAAAGAAATTATGTGAAAATGTATTTTAAAACCTCACTTGGCAGATAGGTTTCTGGATGTGTCTTGCATCTGTTTTAATTTGCCTTTCACACTGACACCTAGCAATTGAACCCAAAGTTCTCTGTGCAAGGTGCCATACAACATGAATAGAAGCATGGTCCTTGTCCTAGAAAGGTAAGACAATGACTGGAAGTCTGAAATTTACAGAGTAGGGTATGTGCTTCATTAAGGAGTCCATATCCTCAGTAGTCAAACTTCCTTTAAGCCTTCAAAACCTAGCTATATCTCCATGTTTCATTAGTTGTTTGCTACTGGCATGATGCGTAGGAGTAGTATGCAAAATAGTCTATATGAGGACAGGGTAATATTGTGCCAATAATGTATTAGTGGGATTTGCTCTTGTGTAGTCTCTGAAGGATATTTTGTCCACCACATCTTCATAACTTGGCTCTGGTGTTGAGGGTGTGAGCAGGAAAAAGAAAAGAGACCTGTGGGCTGAAATGAAAACAGATTTAATAGAATAATAATAATAATGAATTAATCATAAAACCGTATAATGATTTGGATTGGAAGACACCTTAAAGAACACCTAGTTCCAATTCCCCTGCCATGGGCAGGGACACCTCCCACTAGGCCAGATTGATCAAAGCCTCATCCAGCCCAGACTTGAACACTGCCAGGGTGGTGGCAGCCACAATCTCCCTGGGTAACC
>VZRW01012137.1:14959-43519 GCA_013398125.1 Aegotheles bennettii
TCATTGAGTACCTCAGCCTTCTCTGTATCGCTGGTAACCAGGTCTCCCATTTCCTTCCAGAAGGGGCCCACACTTTCCCCTAGCCTTTCTTTTAGCACTGATATACCTATAGAAGCTCTTCTTATTGCCCTTGATGTCCCTGACCAGATTTAATTCTATCTGGGCTTTAGCTTTCCTAACCTGATCCCTGGCTGCTCAGGCAATTTCTCTGTATATCTTCCAAGTTCCCTGTCCTTGCTTCCACCCTCTGTAGACTTCCTTTTTGTGCTTTAGTTTGTCCAGGAGCTCCTTGTTCATCCAGCCATTTAGCCAGTAAGCATTGTCAAGACTGATGAGGTTCTAGATGGTCTAAGAAAGAAAATATTAATTCAAATTATGTAACAGCAGAATAGAGATCCGATGTTGATCTTTCATGTCATCGCAAACACTGTGTGTGACTTGCCTCTTATCTGTATACTTTTGTTCTCCACCAGAGAGGAATTTGTAAGGATAGATACACTGATAAAGTGGTGCTCAAATATTGTGACAGTCTTATGGCATACTGTTTAATATAGAATAATAAAGTGTTCAAACCAGCTCCAGACTTTACTGTAGCATGAAGATGATTTTCAAAATGTGTATTTACAGATAGCAAATGCCATATAGTTCAATGAAAATGTCAGATTCACGATCAAAACCTCTTTGAGATCAAAAACAAATAAAAGGTTGGAAACTGTTAGGGAAGAATTAGATATCAAAAGAGAGGACTTCATTTTTCCAGCTGTCTCTTCAATAGTGTGTGCTGTTCTGGTCTCCTCAACTTTAAGTCAAACAAACAATAGAAGATATAGTAGAAGTAGGAAAGCTTCAGAAAGGGAAAAAAAAGAAGATCAAAGGTACCAAGCAGCTTCTGTATTGGGTTTGACTGAGTAAACTACGACTCTCCGACTGGGATTAGAAGGGCTTCAGGAGGCAGGTCCACAAATCACCATGTCATGGAGGAAGTGAATTGATTTTCTCACCATTTTGAGGACCTGTTAGTAGGAGGTCAGTTCAAAACAACCAAAGAAAGTGGTTACTTATCAAACAGATTGCAAGCTGTGCTCTCTGCCGAAGTTTGTTGTGGGGTCTTAAAGTCTACATGAATGAATGAAAAGGCAGATCAAACAAGTTCTTGGAAGACAAATCCACCTATCAATTTGGGATCCACATATGGTTACAAAATATATGTACTCCTAATGACTCAGGCAGTCTTCTGTGCTGAATATTGTTGAAATTGGAAGTAAGTTGGTTTAGGAATAAGAATCATATTGTTTGCCCTTTCTCATTCTAAGCCATTTGTTCATAGATGCAGCTGCAGGCAGGAAACTGGGCAATATGCACCTTTGCACTAACATAATACCACTGCTATGTTATAAAGCTACAGCTAAAGTTGTTACAGATTAGATAACAATTGCATTATATGACTGCAAATAAGTAATAATACCATTTTACATATATGAAATTGACTTGGAAAAATTCAGTGCCTCCCATTCCTTCTCATGCCTGTATTTCACTAATTCAGGAAAGCAAACCCTAACATCAGTCATCAAATACTTCCATAGGACTCCAGGCAAAATGACAAATTAGGAATATTTATATACAAAACCAGAGAGGTGTGAAAATAACTGTTGTATATGACTGGACTTTTCAATTTTCCATTATTTTATGTCTAAATAGCTGAGCAATGATAAAGTTAAACATGTTACTAGAGTTTTCCTTCCCTATAATAAAAGTTCAGCAACTTGAAAAATCAAGTGGATGCTTATAAACTGTTGCAGTCCTTGATTCTGATTGACAAATGGAACACTCTCATCAATGTACTCTACCCTAGTGGAATCTAAGAATACACAGAATTATTTCACTCAGCTTCCTAATGTATTTGCTATAATTAACATAGTAATGATTTTATATTTACTTCTATCTTTTGTTCATGAGTTCATATTTTTAAATCAATATTTTTTAAATAGAGAAACTTTATAGCATCATTAAATGCTGTAGTATTGACATATATATTTCATTTCCAACTGTATTGTCCTTGCTTTTTTACTGTACTATTCTGACAGACTTCTTTTTTGGAAACTGTAGAATGAAGTTGACTTATTTGTGGTTGGAGTATGCGCAATGGATAACTCAAACACAGAAAATTTTTCTTATGCCTTATGTGTTATCACTTTCCCCCAAATGAAACAGAAATTACTTGAGTTTTGAAGGCCCATCTTTCAGGTGTCTCGTGTGTTAAAAACATATACTGACATTTATTTTGATTAACTATGACTTCTGAACCATCATCCTGCTATTATTCTTAGCAAGGCAGCTCCCACCTACACTTTTTCTGAAAGACATCAGCATGTGCACATTAAAGTTTTACATTGCTTTAGTTCCCTTCTACACAGGGATCCACTTTCTAAGTGGAGGTTAGAAATCTGTTTATGTATACTGTAGAATTCATCCCTCTGATTTATCCCCTTGGCCTCAAAATGTGAGAATATTCATTTTTTATGCAAGAAACCAGAGAATGGAGCATGGTGAGGGGTTTTTTTATGTGAACTTTTGAGTAAAAAAATGAACAAATAATACTGTGTTATTCTGCCTTCAGGTTTATACACATTCCCTTTTCAATTACTAAAAGTAAAAGAGACTGATAGCTACAAATCATTCTATCTTAGCTCTAAAATGGGTAAATTTTCCCCTTCTGCAATATTTCTATAGCACATCGATTTATGTATATTGATTTATATCAGTGAAACAACACTGAAATTTCTTATATGCCAGACTCCTGGGTATTTTTCCTCCTCATCACATATATAGCAGACTACATCCAGAAATCAGCAATGAATTTTTCAACAAGATGCACTGAACAACCCACTTGCACTGCTCTGCTATGTGGTATGGAGAGTTTTGGAAAGAGAAATGCAGAAGCTTTTGTGCATTTTATTTCCAGGATGCCCCTCTGCACTGTCTCAAGTACATGTGACAGAAGTGTGACTGGAATATGGAAGACCATCTTAGAAAGGAAAACAAACTCCTATTTCCTCTGTGCTAAGGAAACCCAGTTAGAGATCACTGCCATTCATCCCTATCAATTTTTAATTCCCTTCGAAATACTATAAACTGAAAGTCCAAATTAAATGTGTGTGGTTCACAACAGAACAATTAATGGTTGTTCTTAAAAGGTGATGAAAACTGGTTGAATAACAAAGATATCACTCTGCCCTCTGTATGGAGGACCTATATATGCACTCCTCCCAACATGCTTCTCTTGTTTTCTTCCTCACAAAATATACTTAAACTCAATGGTCTTTGCAATACTGATATCACTGGATTCATATTTTGTACTCTGTCAACATAGACTGAAGGTCTTGTTTCCGTTTCAGATACTATTTTATAACACAAAAATCACTTTCATCCATAATAGGAGAACCACCCAAAATTTTTGTTAATTTTCATTCAAATGTAGCTCACAAAAAACCCAAACCTTTTGATGTTATAAATAATCAGGGCTAACTTATTTGGAATAATTTAATATAAAGCATTGAGGTGATTGAAGAAAGTAGAAAAAAGTCAAAACATTTCACTCCACTAAAGTTGAAAAATATTGATCTCACTAAATTGCCTTCTTTCTTTATGTATTTTTACTTTCATAATGTACTTAATATGAATAATAACAAGCTGTACAAAGTTTTGCTTCTGATTGAATGATATCATCTGATATTCAGCCAATATCTAAAATATTCAGCCAACTCTAATATCCATAGTTAATATATATAAACATAATAAGTATAATATGCAATAAAAAATATCTGACACTGTAATAATCTAATATAGCTAAAACATAAATTCTAGGGGAAGTTCTCACTTTGTGAAGTTTAGACCCTGTCAGATGTTCAACATTTCTACTCCAGAGATCAAGACCAAAACTGTCTTGTTTTGGGTGTCACCTCTATTTCTTTATTATATAACTTATTCTTTCATCATAAAATAGGTGGGAAACATGATTTCACTCCCACCATACCCGCAGGAAGAAATCATAATTTGATCAGGTTACAACACAGGAACAAAACTAATCAGAACGTTCTTTAGTTATTAAAATATATGAGGTTTTATTTTGTTCAGTCTGGCATGCAGGAATTGATCAGTAAGATCAATTGTGCACATAGAATATTATCCTATTTTTGTCACTAATGTAGTTAATTTAAGATGAATAATAAAAACTTAGCTGGCACACTAAATCAAGCACAATTTCTATGGAGTCATAATATATGAAATTAAAGTAACTTATAAAAAATATTTTGTTATAATTATCTCGTCTTTCTCTGGATTATTTTTTTCTCTCACCTAATTAAAGTAAAATATCCCATTGTCTTCCACCCAGCTGCTATTTATATTAATGGAAATATGGTTTGATTTATCATTAAAACAGAAATGCCAGCAATTAAAATGAAGCAATTTCAGAACAATTAGTGCCACATCGTGAAACGTGAAACCTTCTAAGAAATTATATGATTAGACATACTGAGTCAAAGCAATCAACAAGCTGTCTCAGTTTATGCTTAGACTAAAATTATTATTATGTGCTGTTGAACAATTTGTCATAGTAGGAGATGAAGGACTTTGATAGAATTTTAGTATTTGAGCACATTAAGGTCATAAGCTTTCTAACGTAAGAGTTAGGTGAGATTAAAAAAAGAGTTTCTCTTAAGTAACTGTCTTCCAAACACCTGTCATTTAAAGAGACACAGCATTAAGCTGTAATTTATATTCTTAAAGGATCAAGGGATTCTTCATTTAGTAAGTTATCAAAATGCAAAGTATTAGCTTTATAAGCAATTTGTGTTGCAATGAGCAGATGTAACATAGATGTAGTCTTTCTGTAATCCACTTTAGGAACGATCACTTTAATGGTTTCTAAGTCCTTTTGTAACACTGTTAGAAAACTATTATTATTTTTCTTTTCTATCTATCTATCTATCTATCTATCTATCTATCTATCTATCTATCTATCATTATCTTTCTCTTTAGTGAATCTCATTTAAATCTCACTGTCCTGCTTACCGTTTTCAGACTTGGTTTATGATTGCACTCAACCAAACCAATCACAGTATCACAGAATCACAAAACCAGTAAGGCTGGAAGGGACCATGGTGGGTCATCTGGTCCAATCTCTCTGCCCAAGCAGGGTCATCCTAGACCACATGGTACAGGACTGCATCCAGAGAGTTCTTGAATATCTCCAGTGAGTGAGACTCCACAGGCTCTCTGGGCACCCTGCTCCAGTGTGTAGGAATTTGCACAGTAAAGAAGTTTTTCCTCATGTTCAGATGGAACTTCCTGTGCCTCAGTTTCTGCCCATTGACTCTTGTTCTATTGGTTGACACCACCTGGGTCTATCCTCTTGACACCCACTCTTTAGGTGTTTATACACATTAGTAAGATCTCCTTTCAGTTGACTCTTCCTGAGGCTGAACAGGCCCAGCTCCCACAGCCTTTCTTTGTAAGAGAGATTCTCCAGAACCTTGACCAACTTAATGGCTCTTTGTTGGACCTGCTCCAGAAGCTCCATGTCTCTCTTGTATGGTGGAGCCAGAACTGCACACAACAGTTGCAATCAGCAACTCAGGTCAGTATTTACCACGGCTTACACTGAAAGCTCAGGAGAACCACTCCGTTAGTTAACAAAAAAGTCATCTGCAGGGGCTCCCCAGTAACATTTCAAGTTGGAGAAATTGTCTTTATTATAATGCTACAAGAACTGTAATCAAAACTGGTGTTATGTCCTTAAAAGCATTCTGTAGAAAGCTCCTAAGAAATTTGCTTTGTCACCTCATGGCATCATCAGAAGGTGAAATTAAGGATGTAATTCTGACACAGGCTTCAAATCCTCCTAGCTTTGTGTGGGAGGAGGTGAAAAATGGCAAATATCAAAGAAAAATTCTTGTTCTTTTGTTAAATTCCATTAAAATTGCAAGTTACTTTGTTTTGTGAACATGTCATTTGGCAGATGTCATTCTCTATAGCTTTCAGGTAGGTCTTTCCACCCATTTTTACACTGGACTTATTAATAAAAAACTTTCTTCAGTCAATGTATGTGTACATGCTCTTCTCTCAAACTGAAAGTATTTTTCCTGCTTTTGCTAATGGTCCTCTGGGTCAAGGTCCTAGTATCTTGCTGGTCAGCCACCTTTCTGGTCAGGGTCAGGTAACTGCCCAGGCCACTGACAACATGTCCAATAACAAAAAGAGAAAGCTTTCTGAGACTCACAGCAGTCCTAGCCTTTCAAAAATGTTACAGATATCAAAAGAAATAAAAGAATTCAAACATTTCATAATAAGATGCAGGAAAAGTATGTAATAAAAATAGAATGAAACATTCTTCTAGGAGTGACTTTTTAAATAAAGGAGGTCAGACAAATGTATATCTAAGACAATTTTTAAGAAGACAAAATTGGGGAAAACCAGTCCTGCATCAACACAAGTATCTCTCACTGATGTTAAGAAATGCAATCTTGCAAATACAGTATGAAACTCGATACTGGTCTGTTATTTCCAGGTGATACATAGACAGCTTTCAAGTACACAAATCCTCATTATTGTCAATCTGAAAAGGAGTTTGGAATGAAAAACTGTTCTTTTTAGTGCTGTAACAAATCTCCAGACGATTTCTCACTTATACAATCTTGTTACTTTCAATGTTACCTCAATGGCACTTGAGAAATCTCAGTTTTTGAACAGTTCGGGAACTTTGCTATGTTAACATTTTCACTTTTATCTCTCACTTTTTCAGTGATAATAGAAAAAGGAAATAAATTTATTCATCGGTTGATAAAAAAAACAAAACAAAAAAAGTGAAGGCCTAGTGGTATTTATTTAGTAGTGGTATTCATTGTATCATTTTTCATGACATAATTGCACCAATTAATCCAGATTTTCATTACTTGGCTAGCACACAAAGATGTGAAAAATTTGTTTGATATTAACAGCAATGATAAAATGGGATAAGACTAGATTCTCACACCTCTCTTATGGATCCCAATGGCTACAGATGCTATAGCTAGGCCATTTCTCTGAACCATTCACTTCACTTTCCTTTTTGACACCAAGACAAAATACTGCATTGTCAGAGAATAATGTCTTGTTACTCTACAGACTCCTGCAGGGATGTGCCACACTGGTGTTTCATGCATAGATAGAAGTCAATAAAAGGGGCAGAGGAGATATGAGCTCTGAATTCAGGTAAAGAATGGAAAATGAATGTAAAGAATGGTAACGAAATCTGCAGCATTAACTCCAGATGTCCCTTTGAGCACAGAAGGCAATGTATTCAAAGAGATGGAAGTGGAAATAGCATCAGGTTTGTACAACATCACTGGAAAGTACATGCAGCCTGGAAAATCAACCATATCCTGGGCTGCTTCAAAAGAAGTGTGATCAGCAGGTCAAGGGAGGGGATTCTTCTCCTCTACTCTGCTCTTGTGAGACTCCACTTGGAATACTGTGTCTAGCTTTGGAGTCCCCAACATAAGAAAGACATAGAGCTGTTGGAACAAGTCCAGAGGAGGGTCATGAAGATGATCAGAGGTGTGAAGCACCTCTTGTATGAAGACAAGCTGAGAGAGTTTGGCTTGTTCAGCCTGGAGAAGAGTAGGCTTTGTAGACACCTTGTAGCGGCCTTCCAGTACCTGAAGGGGATCTACAGGAAAGCTGGAGAAGGACGATTTGTAAGGGCATGTAGTGATAGGGCAAGGTGAGATGGGATTGGGGTAAAGGAAGGTAGATTTAGACTGGATGTTAGGACAGAATTCTTTCCTGTGAGTGTGGTGAGATGCTGGCACAGGTTGCCCAGAGAAGTTGTCATTGGCCCCCCCCAGCAGTGTTCAAGGCCAGGCTGCATGGGGTGTTGATCAATCTGGTCTAGTGGGAGGTGTCCCTGCCCATGACAGGTGGGTTAGAACTAGATGGTCTTTAAGGTCACTTCCAACCCAAACAATTCTATGATTCTATGATTCTATGAAAATGGTTTTATCTGCCTAGTCATTAAGATGAATAAACGAATAGTATCAGTTTCATAAATGACTGAATATTTGGGTGAAGAGAATTGCCTAAATGCTCATTTATATTACTAACGTTGAAATATCCATCTGAAGAGAAAAGGGAATTTAAAAAATTCCTTTTAAGCACATTTCCTTCCCTTATAGGCTTAAGGTCAAATCACTTTAAAAATCTTGTTTACCTTTGACCAAAGCCCTTTGTAATTGCAGTTCTAAGAAATGCCTTCTTTCTCACTGTCACATCACAGCTGAAGCAATGAAATCTGTGCTGTTTCCAGATTAAAATGTATGAAGTCGGGATATAGGTTTTTAAGTCTGCTTGAGTTGATGTGGGACATAAGGACAAAGCAGAGAAAAATATCAAGATGAATGGGC
The DNA here is from genome assembly GCA_013398125.1 of Aegotheles bennettii. Taxonomy (NCBI): domain Eukaryota; kingdom Metazoa; phylum Chordata; class Aves; order Caprimulgiformes; family Aegothelidae; genus Aegotheles; species Aegotheles bennettii. The sequence goes on from VZRW01012137.1 coordinate 23,401, forward strand.
ATGCTTGCTACATTATATCACAGAAATTTGTTTCTTGAATGACTTTTCTTTCAAGGACCTATTTAAAAGTTTGGAGTAGCTGGAAAATGATGACCATGAATCCTCATTTCCAGATATGTACAGTGAGTGGATGCTGAGAAGGGCACGGACTGGAACTGCTCAGTTTCTGATCCAGGTGGGTAGTCCTGCAGCAATGGCTTAGAAGACTTTAGTAACCCAGTAGCTTGCTACAGCAGTTCCACTATCTTGATATCAAGATATTGCTGTACTTGCACTTGATATGTTGTGAGCTTTTTTGTGTATGCTTCAAACACATGCTCTGTAATGTGATTGTGGAAATGCCATTGCACATTAATTATAATGTGATTTCCATATAAAAAGAGAACAAGAACAAGATAGAGAAAAGTTAACCAGTGAGAAACAGAAAACATTTTATTTCCATAGTGTGCAAACCAGTATGAATTTAAACAAATCACAAGTTGTCTTCCTGAAGATGACTTTCTCAATATATATATATATTGCAGAAAAATTAATAAAGCTTTTTCATCACTGACACGGCCTCTTAAATATTCACCCACATTTACCTTGGAAATATAAATTAATTTTCCTTTCTCAGAATTCTGATATGGGTAAGTAACTACAATTCGCTTTGTTATAGAGACCAGGAGAGAAAATCTGGTGTAATGACAGCAGCACTGTGGTGGGATTCCAGCTGTTTCTCTACAGTGTTCTCATTTAACTCTGTCTCTTTCTGCTCTGGCTTGAAATAAATTGTCTGGATACAAAATTAGTAGCCTAAAGTTCAGCATCTTAATCTACCTTTTACAGTCATCATGAAAACAGTGTTCATTTTGAAAAAATGTATCACTGAATGGTGTTAGTAACATTTACCTCTCAGAAGATTACATGGAGGAAAACATACCATTGGGTACCTAACTTTGTGCCACAGTGTATGCAGTGTTTATTCTTAAACCTTACTAAAGCAGTTCACTATTATAGATAATAACCTACTTATCTGACTTGCAAATGGACAGTTAAAGGTCAGTATAAATGATTTATTTTGGCTTCTCATAAAATTGAAGCAAACCAATATGCCAGAAAGTCTTTTTAAAAGTGGTTCTAAGTTTTTTTAGTTATATACTCACTCCAAATCATTCAAAGAGAAGACATTTAATCAAACTTGCACTGTCAGGTTAAGTAAATCAATGTTTGTGTGCTTATCTTCAGTAACTGACACCACTTAATGAACTCAGTGTTAAGCACTCTCTCACCATTGTGGATCATCTCTGCCCACAAAAAAAATTAGGCCTGGAATGCACAGGAAGAGACAGGTCAGAATCTGCATTAAACAAGATACATGTGTGTGTTTATTTATATATGTATATATATGGAGTGATTCTGTCATTTCAGAATCTATTCTCATGGGCATTATAAAGTCGGGTCTATCTTTCTCTCCTTGATGCTGAAGGCAAGCTTCGTGTCATGATTGCCTTAGTGAATTGAAAGTATTATAAGAAAAAAAAATTGTGACATCTGTATCATCAGCAAGAAGTATGGCTATCTGACTTATATATGGCATTGAAAAAACCCTGCTCTGTACATATTGCATGAAACAGCTGAAAACATAAAAATTTGGATCACAGGGTGCAGAATAGCAAGTCAGCAAAAGAATGTTACACAGGGGGCCTAACTATTGCATGCAGGATAGTAAAGATGGTTTTCTTGAAGCCACTAATGCATATGTTTCTGCACATAGCAATAGGAAAGGGGTAAAATTGTTTATTATGTGAAGCATGAAAACATTCTGAAATGCAGAGATTCTGGGAAAGGTATTTGTCCTGACTTTCTTTGAAAGTACTCTTTGCTCATGTAAAACAAAGAAGATATTTTTCTAAGGGTTACATTCACAAGAAGCAAATTATAGTAAGTCAGATATGTTGTCTTAATTTCTACCTATCTTTGCATTTTGAAGAAATCCAGCCTAATTAGTTTTGCATTGTTTTGTGTATTCTGTGTATGTAATGGTTTGTCTTTGGTTTTGGTTTTGTTTTCTAACGTGGGTTTGAAGCAGCTCGGTAGTGATTCACCTTGTTCAGTATTTCTTTCTGCTTTGCTGTTTTTTGCTGTAACACATTGGCAATTAAAATGATGTGTAACAGTTTAATTGGAGTCTCTTGGTTTTGTATTGTTGTTGTGAATTGTTCAAACTGAATGTGATCATTTTAATTAATTATGCATTACTGTGTTCTTTATGCTATAGCTTCAATCTAGTTTGGTCTTTGTGATGATTGAGGGTGGAATTATCTGGCAGCCTGAGAGATGCAAAGTTAAAATGAATCTGACTAAAAAGAGTGACTGGATTACTAAAAGGTTAGCAATACCTAAAATGCTTCATAGCGTTTAAACTCTTGACTTTTGTAGCCATATGAAAGTTGAAGTCACAATGTAATTTAGAAAGGAGGTATGTCTTTGTTAATCATGAGTATGCTTTGTGACAGCAAAGCCTCATTTGACTAACTGGAATTGCTGGCCCTAGATCCTTGATAATTGTGTGTATGAGAAAAAGTAAGCTTATGATTACATGAACTCATTTAGGTGATCATATGCACATAAATAATTAGTTGCCTGGATCTGACCTCAAATTTTTTAAAAACAAGGAAACTTATAGCCTGTTTTGGTTAAGCCCCTGAAGAAGAAATTCAGAGTTGTTATAAACCTATGGATACCACCACATCTGCCTTAGAGGTGGATACCTGTAAACTGTTTTTCAGGTAATGGTCTCAGTGATGACTTCAGACAAAAGTGAAAATGCACCAAGACTTCTCTTTTGTTAATATACTTGGTGAACATCCTAGCATTTGGAGGTGTACCAGGCAAGGCAATGTCTGAAAGACAATGATTATTTTCAGTGTGTGAAAAAACATGCCCAAATTAAGTTGCCTGATACAAACATCACCTAAGTCACCAGTGATATTTCCCCATGGTTTCTGGTTGGATTTAGATGACTTCCTAAGAGTGGTCAGCACTGACACAGACAGGTAGTGTAGGTCTCTTTATTTATGGCTAAGTGATCAACTTTCTACTTCTGACCTAACTGAAATGTAACCATCTGTCCCTCTGTTCCTAAATCAGGAGTAAGTGCTTTGCTTTTGATATATAACTCATAGGACTCTTCCCAGACCTCTCTTTGCTTGCAACTCAAGGGAGCAGGGACACTCAGTTCAAAGGGAACAATCTGTCACTGTTGGGCAGATATAGAATGTCTCTAGGGCAACTTTAACCCTGTGTTAATGCTGATAGTCAGCTCTGCAGACTCCTTAACCTCAGATTCCAAAAAAATAAGAGGAGGTTTAAGAGGAAAGGAAGTGGATAAATGACAAGAAAGAGAGAGATACTCCCTGAAGGGGTAATGAGGTTTGTCATTTTCCAAAGGAAGAATTTCAGACAAGGATAATGGATTAAGTAGAGGAGTAACTTGGGAAAGAGATGGGCAATCCATCTATTTGTACTTTGCTTTCCAGCTTCCTCTGTTCTTTTCAGTCAAGGTTGCGCCACATCCGTTTCTGTCTAGACATGAAGGCACCTATTATTTGGGAGTGAGAGAAGAATAGAAGTATCTGATCTGTATATACTATCTTATTTGTCCATCAGAATTATTCCTTTCCCTTTTTCCAGTGCTGCCTCACACCCTCTCCCGTCTTTGTTTTTATTCCTGACCTAAGAAGGACGCAAATTCAGCAAACTGCAAGGCTGATATTTGCTTTGATCTTAGGCTATTCAAATAGGATTTTAATTAAGCAAAGGTAGTTCAGTACAGCTTAGATTTCAGGTCACTGTGTATCTCAATCATATAATGTCACTGAAGTACTGACCCCATGGGAGTAAATTTCTAGGTATGAAATTTCTTCAGTGTTTGATCTCCACAGGATACTGCCATGTGTAGTGAGTCCAATTGCTTAATTCTGAATGTTGAACATTTCCTATGCTGTTTTGGCTTTTTTTTTCCTTTGTCTGTAATCAAAATTGGAGGAGGATGAACAGTAATGGAGACCTGAGGCACTGCAACTTGTCGTCAATGACCATCACACCAGTTTTCACATTTCCTTCTAGAAAACAAAAGTATGGTAGGTATGGTTGCTGCACAATCCTGAGCTTGGTTATTGTGATATTTGTCACACTTAAAACACCCTATGTGCACCTAGTCTTAATAAAAGATGACAAATGTAAAGACAGGTCCTAGTCTAAAACACAGGCAGGTCTTAGTCTAAAAGTGCCACTCAACTAAGCCAAATGAGAGACTATTTTGATGTCCTTTTCTGAATCCTTGTCTACAGAGGATTTTTGTCTTTCTACTGAACAGAACCAGGAAGACAGGGCTATACATCTTTGGGGAGTTCAGTTGCAAGGTTAGCAACATTTTCAGGGTTTCTGCATCATTGAAAATATTCCTGTTAAAGCAGTGTTGAGATAATAATTTTACTATTATCTACCTTTAACTGCATAGCTTCTGGTTCAGCCCTTTTCAATGCTCTGAGTGATCTTGCTCCAGTCATCACATTATACAAAGCTGGTAGTTTCAGTGCCAACAAATCTTGCTAAGAGTTGAAGGATTTTACCACCACCACAGTGCTAGGCTGACATGGCCTGCTTGCTCCAGGCCAGAGCTTGCTAACATCCAGCTGAGAGCATCAGAAGGGAAAATGCATTTCTTCCTGCAACGCTGTGTGTAAATGTAACCTTATTGGTGATCTTCTTCCCATATGTTTCTCTTAAAATAGAATGCTTTGAGTTGCTGCTCATAAGTTGTATTTAGAAGGTTATTCTATTAACATTAATTTTAGACTCTAACTACTTCAGGAAGGGGAACGTCATTTGCTATCTGTTTAAATTGTGCTTAACAGAATAGGGCTCTCACCTGCTGTGTTCTTTACAGCTGCCATATATAGATAAACAAACAAATCAGCATTTTCAGGCTCAAATAGAAGTAAAAAAAAGCATAAATATGCTATTTCAATGAAATGCACTGTATAGTCACCCTTTTCCCTTTCAAATGGCCTTTTTGATTTAGGGAAAAGGGCAATGTTGCTGTTCCTGTCTCTGCCAAAAGCATTCACTCCTCCTCTGATCGCATAACTTTCCTTGGTGATCCATAGCTATAATTCATGGTGGAATGTGAATAACTCAGATAATTCAGTTTTAGGGAGAAAAGGGAAACTTTCTTTCCTCAATGATATGCCTGCTATATCACAAGGCAACACATTAGCCCTGTACTCTCCCTGGGTTTATGTACTTTGCATCTCAGTAGGGCTAATTAAACAGAAAGCAAGGGGTGAAAGGCAGTGTCTGCAGAAACCTTCACTCAGGGTAGTGTTCCAGTATCTTGTAAAGATTTTCATAATTTTTTTTTGTAGAGGTTTAGCTGTTTGCCATGCAGCCTGGGGGGAAGTCCTTATTTATGGGGAGAACTCACCACCACCACTGACTGTAATCATGTGCAAAATGGTCTTTTCATCCCATGCTCATGAATACATCTTTGTTAAACTAAACGAGAGCTGCCAATGCAACATCTGCCTGTAATGCATGCAACTCACCTTTTGATCTCTGCATCCATTTGGATGGCTAAAAGGATTCTGTGCTTCAAGAGGATGTTACCATGAATTATTAGGACTATTCTTTGTTCTTTGTTAAAAGAGGAAGACAATTTTTTTGACAAAAAATTGTTTCCCTTTGATATCCATGTAAGCCACAACACTTACTATTTTCTTTCACAGAATTACACTTTCTGTGACTTATTAAGGGTTTTGCGTTATGAGTTTATATATGAAAGGAGATGAAGGGTGAGAAAACATCCAGAACTGTAGAGAAAGCAATAATTTATTATATCCTGTGGGACTTAACAGCTTGTTATAAATTCATTTTCCATGTAAATGGGCTTAAAAAAAGATTAAACTTTGTGCTTTGTTATTCACACAAACTTCAAACGAATTTCATTCTTTGACTACCCTTCAGTGTTAATGTCCAGAAAAATCAATTTTTTATTTTTTTTTCATTCTTGTATTTGAAATAAACCTACTGCAGTTAAGGGATTTGGATTATTGGCATGCCTGACAAAGCATATTTTGTACACAGAGGTTTAAAGAGATGACCTCCATATAACTAGAGGTTTAGGACTCCATCATCTGCTAATGCATCTGAGTACTTCAGATGATTCAGATCACACAGAAATTGAAGAAGACATATTGAATGTTTGTTCTAATCTTATTCCTCCATCTGTGATATAGAAAGCTTTTGGAGAAGCCCTTCAGTATGCTGCTCTGTGGTCACATCAGCTGTCAAACTCTGTCCTGTGATCCAAATTGCAAGTCTGGGTGTAAAATTGATACTGGGCTCAATGGTCAGACAAGAAGATGGAGGGGGATCCATGCATGGCATTCACCTCATCTCTCAATGGTGTGCTGGAAAGTAGCTTGATGATAGTACTGGAAGTAATATAAATCTATGTGTGTTGAATTTGCCTGCTTTGATATCCTTTAATTCATTCCATCTCTTGTTTGATGAACAGTCTGTGCAAGGTACAGATAGGAAATGGAAGTCAGCATCCTCCCTGTTGTTCACTTATGAAGAAAATACAGGGCATTTGCTTAAAGAGACAGCAAATGAATGTATAACCTTCATATTAGAAACTCCTGTGTATTTTAAGGAACTAATAATGATGTAGGATGAAAGATTATCTGAGTTAAAAACAATTTTCCAACACTGCTTTTTCCAGTATCTTAGTGAATTTGGAAAATCATCTTGACCATCAGCAAAGGTAATTTGGATTATTTAGGAGAGAAATCAGGGTGAGTGACAGTGAGATTTAGGAAGTAAAGAAACGTTTGGATCGGGGTAAAGGCTTGTTCACCAGTAGCAAACTTTTGAGTACCTTCACTACCCTGTAAGCTAGCTATAGTGTGTCGTAAAAGAAAAACTATGGGAAAAGACTGGAGCTTGTTTTTTCACATTAAGGGTTTGAATATAATGTTTTCCTTTTTTAAAGAGAATGTTAAAATTCCAAAATTGTTTAAGTCTAGAAACAGTGTGTTCAGAAAATAAGCAATGTTCACACTTGAAGTTTCTCAAAGACTCACATTCTTCCCATGCCCCCCCCCCCAAAGAGAATATTCCCATAGGTTTTTTTACTTTAAAGCAGAATACTCAAGTGGCTATGGTTTTTAGCCAGTAGAAAGATGTCTTTAGTCCAATTGGTTTTGGATAGCAATTATTCCAGTATATTTATGTTCACTTGCATGCTTCCTAATTTTAATGAGGTGTTTTAGAAGTCAGGTAAAACTGGCTGAGATGATTCAGCTTCATGGCTTGATCTGTGCAATTACTTGAAAAACCATGGGTATTTCACTTACCATTCTGTGGTTATCCTCAATTTATGAATTATCAGCTATGTGTTCTCAGTTTCCAGACATTGGAATGGACAGTCCATTTCAAACTACTGACATGCAACAATGAGAAGGTTAGTTACATGCACAAAATGAAGGTTTTTTTCAGGTTTCAGAGCTGAAGCCATTAGTGGTCTTCACCTCCACAAACACTTCCTAGAGTACTTCACAAAGGAATTCAACAAAGTAACTAAAGATATTCCCAGATTGTTAAGGCCACTGATGCTGTCTTTATTTATTTCACTGGCTACATTATGTCTGCTTTTTGAATTGTAAAAGGTAAGTTATGTACTGAAAATAATTGGCAATGATTGATAGCTGTTGGTAATCTATACCAAGGTAGACTCCACAATGTAACACATAATTTGTTTTGAGTTAGAAGATATTTCTACAAAGCCTGTTGAGAGTCACAGGTTTTTACTTCATATTTATGTATTACTGATCAGATAGTTTTGTTACAGAGTGCTGTCTTCTCAAGATCCTGTAGTTCTTGTCCATTACCAAGAAAAGAATGATTAAACAATGAGTTTTCTCTGCCTTCCTACAGAAATAGAGTTAAAGGTTCAGATTCAAAGTCACCCTCACCTTTTAGAGAGAGAATATCACATCTTTTATTTGTGGTAGTCATCTTTCACAGGATTTAAACAGCAATGTTAATAGGATTAAATCTCATTATATTACTAGATTAAAGACTCTCAGGTTAGGTCAAAGATCCTCCCAGCTATCAAAGTTTTCTAGAGAATACTTGGCGGACTTTTACAGTTGCTATAGAGAAAATACCACAGGTGTAGTCTCCATGGGTTCAAAAGTCCCTAAGCATCACAAATTTGTGGATGTCTCTTTGCAGCTCAGCTAGTTCTGAGAGAAAATCCTTGGCTGAATGCTCGTTTAGGTCTACAGGTCTGCAGACTGTCATGGTTTCTGGATCTTAACTGGGATTCTTGTACTAAGTGGATACACTTTAATTATTATTTTATTTTTTTTTTTCCTGAAACTGGCTTTTAATATATATGAGGTCATATCCAAAATGTACAGCCACTCTTCCTCCTGTGTCTCCTCTAGGCTCATGTATCATAGAGGAGTCAGCTGGAAATAGCTGCGCAAGCACAGAACTACCTTAACCATTCCATCAAGATCCAAGGATATTGACAAGGGCGGGAATTTGTCGGATTAGGTCATGAATATGCTAATGGTTATTTCCCCAGACTATATGTGTAGAAATGACAGCAATTTCTTTCTGTGATGTCAAAGGGAGCACTGCTGTCAGCCCACTCCGTGTACAATGAGTCAGATTCTGCTAAAATTAGGTGTAGGCTGAAAACACAAAAAGGCACGATAGTAATCAGATTTATGTGAACTGAAGGTCTGAGCTCTTGTGAATCACTAGAGTTAGAAAAATGTTTTCAAGTGTTGTTTAATCACTTTCATCTATCTGTAGGGATTTACAATACATACTACCTTACAAAAATAATTTTCTCTCGGACTTGACAACAAATTAGGGCATTTTTCAGGTAAGCCAGGATCTTTGGTTAGGTTTCTAACAATGCCTTCTGAGATTCAGATACTATGAAGTTAGTTGATGCTCTGGATGTTAACCTACAGTAATATGGTACTTCTGGAAAATATGGTTCTAGGAGGAACATAAACAAAGCAAATTGAATTAGGCAGTTTCCTGGTATTTTGACATCTTCCTTGTTTCAAAGCTGTATATTATTTAAATAGTAAAATGCTAGATGTGGTGAGTACCTCCTTCTCTATAATACGTATTTTAAGAAGAGGGAATCAAACCCACACACAATCCAGCCATACAAACAGGAACCTTCCATCAACGTAAAAATTATGTTAACTCTTTCTGGCTCATATCCAGTCCTATTTGTTATAAGCAACAGGTAGCACACATGGGTGAGTGGATTAGGGTATGACAAACCAATATAGAAAAAAAGGAATAGGCATGATCCTTGTTCCAGTGCAATACTCTTTGGTTCTGATGACTTTTAATTAATGTTTAGGTACCTTCACACAACTTCGTCTGGAAGGCAAAGCTCAATGATGTGGAAACAATTGTTTCTACAGAGTCTGACTAGCCTTATTGTCCTGATGATTTGTTTCAACCTGCAGGATGCAAGTAATTTTAACTAATTTGTTGAAAAATCACAAGTCAAAACCAGTGAAAGTCTATTTTATAGACCTACAAAATTCAGAGAATTCTGAAGTGTTTAATAAGCTTCCTTTTTATTTTAGTATTAGTTTTGTTATTATACTGGTTATTAACTGAAGTTCTTCCATCTTTCTCTAAGCAAGACAGCAATTATTTTCATAATATAGAGTTAAGTGCCTATAAAATCTTTAAGCCAGCTACTGATCAAAACATCTTTTCTTCTTTTCCTTTTTTTTCATTTTGCAAGTTAAAATACCTGTATTTATAAACTGCATTCCCTGAAACTTCAGGCTGATTTTTAACTTTGTCTTGCCTATATCTAGTGGTGTCTGGCACTTTCCAGATTCAATTAACTTCCGTTCTGGTGAAATCACATTATAAGCAAAATTTGCCCTCATAAACCTACTTTATATGAGCTATGTTTTTAAAGAACTGTTTTAGCAAAGATAGAGTGCTCTTTGACACAAATCTATGACACAGAAGATCTTTATTTTATGATCAGTTGTTTACTTATTATTTTTCTTCTTGTTATATAAAATTATAACAAAGGCTAAATAAATTTGTAGCAGACAGGAACACCACAGATCGTTCTTTTCAGTTAATTCACATTTCCCAGCATCATGACAGTTGTTTGGGTAAAGGTGGCAAATTATAATTACATATACTGGACTAATTCTTGTTCTTATTTATATCAGTTCAACTCTACGAGTTCCATAGAGTTTGTCTGGGCGTAAGTAGAAAGCAGAAGTAACTAAATACAGTTAATTTTGGCTTGCTTTTTCTGTTTCAATTGAATATCATGGGCTGAATTTTGCTGTCATGTATGACTTTTCAACTTCTTAATTCTGTTGGGTCATGCAATTAAACACAAGAAATTATTCTGCCAGTAGAAATTGAAATTAAAAGCACACACAATTAAAAGCAAAGTTTCTTGGAACATTTATGCAAAATTTTAGATTGACAGTAAAAAAGCTTAAAAACCTCAATTTTAATTAAAAAAATTAAAATAACTTTCTGAAATTCTGAAGTCAAAGATAAGATCATATATATGAGTCTAAATAAAAGCTGAGGGGTCTGAGGTTGTTCCTGTCTACTTTTCTACTTTCCTTTTAAAGGAATTATATAACACAGGACTCAAATTAGGAAGCAGAGTGAAGCACAGAAAAATCTTCCATCTCTTTGCCACTCTCTTAATTTTCTGCAAATGTGTGTTTTGTTAGTGGAAAAGGTGAGATCAGAGAGATACAGACATAGGAAAGGGTAACAGAGGAGGTACATGCAGGACCATTATCTTCATGTGTGGTAAAAGAAAGAGAGGTTGAGGAAATGCTGCAATCAGAGTGCAAGTAGCTGAATACAATATTAAAACTCTTACACTGTTTGCGTGACAAGGATGAGCAAATGTTACAATTGAGACAAGAGTCAGAAGAACAAATCACATGATGAGCAGTTGGGGGAACTGGGGTTCTTTAGCTTGGAGAAACGAAGGCTCAGGGGAGACCTTGTTGCTCTCTACAACTGCCTGAAAGAGGTTATAGCAAGGTGGTTGTTGGTCCCTTTTTCCCAAGTAACAAACAATAGGACAAGAGGAAATGGCCTCAAGTTGCACCAGGGAGGTTTAGATTGGATATTAGGAAAAATTTCTTTACCAAAAGGTTAAGTTGTCAGGCACTGGCGCAGGCTGCAGAGTGAAGTGGTTGAGTCACCATCCCTTGAAGTAATTAAAAAATTGTAGATGTAGTGCTTAGGGACATGGTTTAATGATGGCCTTAGCAGTGCTAGGTTAATGGTTGGACTTGATCATAAAGGTCTTTTCCAAACTACATGAATCTATGATTCTGTGAAAATGTGGAACAAATACTGCTGTTACAATAAATAGAAGCAAGAACAGGCATTGTTATCATGATAAAGGTAAAAACAACAAAAGAGGCATGGTAAAAACATTGATCTTGCTGAAAATGTCAGCAGTAAAAACAGTGTCTTATCTATTGCATCAGTTAGTCCTATTAATAAGACAACCAAACAAGTCAGATGAAATATATCATCTAAATCTAAGAAAGTGTGCCATCATTAGAAACCAGCTACAGTGAATGTGAAAAGCCATTCTGATGTTTTTATCTTTGTGAGTATTTTCCAAAACTCTCTGAAATCAAACAGAATACTTTTGTATATTGATTGAATAGATTTTGAAGATGGGAAGACCCAGCCATAATAAAATCCTACAAGATCAGTGCTGTAGTAGGCCTTTTCTATTGTAACCTTGGCTTAGACATCCCTCACTCTTACATCTAGAGGCTGCTGAAAAATTCCAACACTGTATATGTTCTGGGGAGGAAAAGCCATTTTAGTTTACACTGGATCTGCCATAGGTTGTTTAAAGCAGGATTTAACAGCTGGAGAGGAAGCAAGGTCTAGTGTTCACCTGGGACTCTGAAAGCTCAGAGTAGGTGAAGGATTGAGAAAAGATGCCTATTCTGATGATTAATATTAACCATGCCTGTGTGAGCTAGGGAGACATAAGTTCAAAGCTGCAAGAATTGAAAAAGTAATTGTTGATAATTTCTTTTTTAAATGTTCTGTGTCTTAACCCCAGGCATGGGGAACAGTCTGAGCTCCACCTAGATTGCTGCTTAAGTGGATAGTACAGGCTGAATGAGTCCTTCGACAATTAGAATTACCCAACTGAGGGTCTGAGATGGGAACACAACCCTAAAGAAACAATTCAGGAAAGTATTCTGTAGCACCCATTTTCTTCATGAGGAGGTTCTATAGAACGGCTACTCTGCTGAAATGCTAATTTATCATTGAAATTATATACTATTTCAGGTTATCTATTTAGTAGAATTACAATTCTGCTGTGCATTGGGACTCTTTATTGGGCTTTCTAGTCAAAAGAATAACTCTATGAATTATAAACTTTGATATTTGAGCTATAAAAAACATGAAATGTCCTTTCCTCTCCTTGAGTTCATTAAGCCTCCAGAGAAACTTTCAAAGCTCGTTAGTTTATTTCAGGTTAGCTTTCTCATCTCAATCTCAAACAGCAAGAAATGAGATTTAATGACTTTAGAGGTCATGACATCTTTGTCACATACAGTGTCTTGATTTGATGACCTACTTCATTATGACCTGAACTTTACTATTTGTTTATTCCCCAAACGCTCAAACTTAAAATATTCTCTTTCTCACTTTCATCCTTAAAAACACAGAATTTTAATTAATCATTAATAAATGAAGGCATTAGTTATTTAAATAATTTGTTGAAACTCACAGTATTAAGGGCATGTTATACCATAGGATTTGGTTTATAGTTTAGAACTCTCTTTGTTTCACAATCAAAACTATACTCACTTTTCTCACAGTCATTTCTCTTGGAAACGTGCATCAACATACTATATAATTGATCAAGCAGGTACCTTCATTAGAAAAGAAAGGAAAGAAAGAAGATATAACAAAGTGTTTATTTTTTTCAGGGATTTAAAGAGAAAAAAACCCAAAACCTTCTAGAAACTCCCTGAACAGGGAGGTCTATCAGATTTTAGCCTTTCGTCAGTAATTAATGCAGATACATTACATAATTATCCCACCGCCTCACACACACCTGTATTTGGGTATTTGGTAAAGTAAACATCAGCAAAAGATTGGTGTACAAAGTGGTTATATTATTAATAAGGAAGTGGCATTTTGCCTGTTTTCAGCTGTTTTAGAGAGAGCTATATTCAACAGTGTGTTATGTCTCACAAAGAGTCTACTTTGTCCCCATAGGTAATAAGAACATGTAAATTCAAGTCTACTCTAGTGATTATCCAGTTTTATGTACTTTAGATTCTCCCATGTGCCTTTGCTCCACACTATAGTGTAGCATCTCTGGGGTGGATCCTACCTACAGTGATCAGCTGCCTTAGATGTTGCTCATCAGGAGCAAGTTTTTGCTCACATTCTGTGGTTAGAGTTAGTGGGTTGTAATGTACATCATGTACACATTTTACCATTAAGTCAGTAAAACCACAGAAAAATTTAGGTTGAAAGGGATCTCTGGAGTTCAGCTAATCTGTCTCAAAAGCAAGATTAACATCATAGTTATACCAGGCGGCTCAGGCATCAAGTTTTGAAGACCTCCATAGACGGACATACAATAGCCTCTGGGCAACATCTGCCTGGGCTTAATGACTTTAATTCTGTATGGATTTTCCTTAAATACAGTCAGAATTTCTCCTACAGTAAGCCATGTCTTTTGTCTTTAGTTCTTTTGCTGTGCAGCTCTGAGAGGAATTACTCTCCCTCTTCTCTATAAGCCTCACTTGCCCCAACTTTATGTAGAGGAAAGCTGTAATTAGCTTGCTTTTGGCATTTTTCTTTCTGAGCCAAACAAACTCAGTTCCTTTACACTCTCCTCCAAACCAGTTCTGGCTCTTCAGTTGGCTCACTCCAGTTTGTCTACACTGGGAAGTCTAAAACTGGACACAAATATTCCAGAAGCAACTTTGTCAATGTCAAATACAGAGGCGTAATCATTTCTCTAACCTGTAACAAGTACCAGGACTTGCTCCATCACAGGCCCAGAATTTCACTATGATCACGAACTTTACATGATTTGTTTGCCCACTCCTCCAACTTACTGTGGTCCTACAGGAAAGTTGCTTTGCTGTCCCATGTTATCAACACTTCCCTCCTCCCACAATTTGGCATCAACTTGATGAGATCACATTCCTGTCAAGGTCATTGAAGAAGACGCTCAACTCTTTGGAACCCTGAGCAACATTGTTCACAAATACCTGCCAGTTACACTATTGTCTAGGCTCAAATGTTCAGCCACTTTTTTTATCACTTACAACACAGTATCTTTTTGAAATTATTGTCATAATACTGTATTTAAACCCTTGCAAAGTCAAGGTAAGTTACATTCTTTGATCTTCGCTTTTTCATAAAGCTGTAGCCAATTCATCTTTAGAACTAGGTTGATCGAGCACTGTATGTCCTTGATAAATTCAGTCTAGCTGTTCTCAATTGCCTTCTTGTCCTTTTGTGTCTGGAGATGGCTTCTGTGAGGACATGCTTCCTGAGTTTCCTAGGGACAGAGTTTAAACCCACTGGCCTGTGGTTTCCCAGACCCTTCTCTAATATTTGCCTTTTTCCACTTATTTGGAATTTCTGCTGATCAAACAAATCTTTTAAAGACGATCGTGAGTAGCCTTACAGTGAATTGCCCAGCTCTGTCAGCACCACCGCAAGAATTCCAGAGGTGCATCTATTTAAAAACACAAGAAAACAAGAAAAGAAGGAAGAAAATGTAGATTCTGTTTACTGTCCTCTGAAAGGCAAAAACATGAGGATCATTAAAGTCAAAGCTTACCAAACTTAGCTATAGACAAGGAAGACTGCATCTTCCAGTACAGCTTTCCCTGTCATCATCCATCTGTGCAGAACAAACAAGCCAGATACTTCCCTCTTCACTGCCAGCCATTGCTCTGTTTGCATAATTTTGTATAAATTCAAAAGGACAGATGCTGAAAAAATTCCAGTCTCATAATTTCCTCATTTTATTATTCCACTAATAATTTAACTTTCAACTTCTTGTTATTTTTTAACTTTGATTATTCATGGGAAGGTCTAACACTGTTATTAATTTATCCTCCTTTTTGTCAGTGAAATGAGACTCATACGGCTGTGAAACTTGTCCATGTCCAATTATACAGGCTAGCAGCAACAGCTAACACTGATGTGTTTTGGACCGCACTTCCCACAGGCTGGTTTGTTTGTTTGTTTGTTTGTTTTTTGTTTTTGTTCAGTGAGAATAGCTGTTCAGGATTTACAGGCTTTCGAACAAGAAAAGAGAATAATATTTGAGGTGGCCAGGAATAACTCTTGAAGGAAAAAAGTGTAACTGTCTGAGTTTGTTACAATTTACTAGTTCCTTTATAACAGATATTTTTGATTTACTTTAACTGCAGTTGCAAATCCCAAGAGAAAGCAAAGTTATAATAAGGACTACATTTTATTTGAAAATAAGCTAATTAATACAATAGCTTCCTGGACTTTCCAACAGCTGGAAAATGATGTTTTAAAAACAGTGTGATTACTAAAAGGATAAAATACTTATGAGTAAAACTTTTTGGTAATGTAGTCTTCCAGGGTCTTTATGAATACGTGGATAAACCTCCAGCACTTAGTGTTTGAAAATTGGTTTTTAGTCTTTGAAAATTGATCGAAACATTCACTGGAGACATTCAAAACCCACCTGGATGCATTCCTGTGTGATGTACTCTAGGTGACCCTGCTCCGACGGGGACGTTGGACTAGGTGATTTTTTGAGGTCTCTTCCAACCCCTAGGATTCTGTGATTCTGTGATTCTGTGAAACACTTATTAAACTATATAAGATAGTGAAAGATATCATTTTAAATAAAGTTCAAAAATTGTCAGAGTTTCTGTAATCTCACACTGAACTTCAAGTAGAGAAGAGTCTTATGATATACTGTTTTGTAAATTGTTTTTATATTTCCAAAAGTAAGTTTGTTGTCTAATTTTTATTTATTTATTTATTTATTAGCTGAACATAGTGAATTAATATGTCCCTAAAAATAGTATAAGCTGTGTGGAGTTGAACTGGACAGTGTTCCTCTGTCTAAAGCACTAGTTTTAGTAGCTTCTTCTGCATAACAATCAGTAGAACAAGTTGACAGCCCCCAATATTTCACATAATAAGCTAGCTATCTGCTACTAGTTTCAAATTATCACTTCTCTTTGCAGTCAGGATTTGAAAGTAGATGCTAGTAACTGTGGATAAACACTATCTTTATTTTCTTAACAGATAATAAAACAATTTGCTCTGTTTCTACTGACTCTATGGTCAGGCTTGCAACCACCCAACATCATCATCATCTCAGGGTTAAAGTTCTTGGTAGAAATCCTGTGCTGCTATCACAGCTTGATTTTATTTTCTTAAAAGGAACTTTCCATACTTCCCTATCAAAGCATGAAGCTAGCTTTTTTAAAAAAACAACCCAGCTGTATCTGTCCTGATGTTGAAAAATATTTCATTCTTCTTTGTTTCTTTTTTTTTGTTAAACTTGATTTAATGAGAAACCACTTTTTAAAAAAAGTGAAATCAAACAAAAATACCCCTCAAACTAAATACAGTTTCACAAATAATTGGGATTTGTTGAACTTTCAACATCATGCAGGATCTGTGGTCATATCAAAGTTAGATGAATAACTTGGAAAAAAAAACCCCTATCCTTAAAATTTTAAAGATATTACCTGGAACAATGGGTTTATCTCTAATGATAAACTAGTGTAAAACCTCAGAAAATAAAATCTGACCCATTTAAATGTTAACCTTTTCCCCTCAAACATTTGAATGTGGAAAATAATATTTATTCTTTTGAGGCTCATCTGAAATGGGATTAAAATCTGTATTAAAAAAAATAATCTATTTTTGATCTATCAAAATGAAGTCCTTATGTTTTCTGCTTCATCAATGATGACGATTTTTTTCACTGCTTTGCCCAGAAGACTATAACAACTCTACTGGTTGCATAATCGTGTATCTAAATGAGCTTTTCAAATGCAGATTATAGATAATGACACGATGTTCCCTAATGTAACAGGGTCCCTGCATATGAGCACTGAAAAAAGTCACAAAGTATAGATAATCTCAGTAAAATCAGTAATTATTAAGTTCCATATCTCCATGTACTTAAAGCATATTTCTGAATAATTTTGTACATATATGCTTGCATTTCAGGAATTCAGCATCTTTTAAGGAAGCTATCACAATTCCTCTCCCCATTACTTTTCTGCCTTATATTTATTTTGTTTAAACAGCCTAGTGGCAGCCAAAGTGATTGTGTTTGGCTGCCAAGTGATTGGCCCCATGACCATGGTCAATATAAAGGAGTCCAAACAGAACCTTTCATCCTGTCCCAAGACAATTCCCTTTCCTTTGACTTCTCTCTGCTACGTGATTTCCATCTATCAAACTTCTTGTTACACAGAGACCTGCAGCCTTTGCAGGTACTCTGCAGGGGTACCTGTGAGGTTGTAGCCTTTCATCTATTAGATAAAGATGTGTAGCATAGTGAAAGTGAGTTTGCTCTCTGATGCTGTCCTGATTGACCTAGGATAGTCATTACTCAAACCAAAGCTCCTCAAAGGCATTTTGAGGTTTTATCACTAAGCTGCTGCAACAATATGCTTCAAATTTAAAATTTCAGTTTTTATCTGACTTTCAAATCCTCACAAACCATGTTTCAACACAAACAAAATTTCACAGCTGTCTTAATTCCCAGGCAAGCAGGACTGATATAACTGTGTCAGCATCTCTTTTCCCCTTAATTATAAGACTTCTTCACTGAAAGATAGTGGGATTTTATTTAATCCTTACCAACCATTTCAGCTGGTTGTTGTTTGATATATAAACTAGAGACCACTCTAAAAATGTATTGTTATTTTGGTTTATGTCTATTTCTTGGGAATAAAATACAAACATAAGTAATACTGGAGTACTTCAAGTTTGGTTCATTCAGGCATTACATGTGCTAAAAAATAAAGGACCTTCAAAACTTTTTATGCAACAAAATTACTCTTTGTGTACACATATCAAGAGAAAATGATTTCCTAATCTGGACTTCCTAGCATAATCATCCGCATAAAATATCTGGTTAAGCTTTTTGGGTTATAGCTCTTCTACTGCCATTATTGAATGGCCAAGTAATGTGACTTGTATTGAATATGAGAAAAAAGGACTGCCTCCTCAGCTACTGGAAATTGGTTTGGATTTAATAAAAAATGCACATACACTCACATACAACAATTAGAACGGGCCCCTATTACCACAGGAAAGGGGGAATAACACAGATTCACAGATTCATTTACTAAATCATATTTTGGAGTGGCTATTTGATTACCCTCCACATGTACTTTATGGGTAGGACAGAAAATATTCAAAAAATTTGAACTGAAGGAGAAATTCTGAGAAGACAGAATTCTCTTCTTGGAAGATCAGAGCAAAGAACACCTTGTTATCTAGAAAACAATGAAAAATAAATTAGCCAAAAGTTTTCTTATCCTCAAGCATATTGTCACTGTCTTTCTTGCCTCTTGGAAATTTTTCTGCTGTGCAAATACTTTGTTTTTAAAGAAAAAAATTATTTTTCATGATGTTTTTATGTGTGCAGATGTCCAAGCTAGCTAAAATGTTTTTGCATTCTATACATGCATATGAAACCAAACAGATTGCCTGTATTTCTCTGATGGATAAATTTAAATAAATTTAGGATAAATTTAAGATAAATTTAATCAAATGAATGGATGTTAGTAGTTCTTCACTTTTTTTGTGGACGCAGCCATAGAAAACATGGCAGTGTCTATAGTGCCTTTCTCTCACTTTTCCTTTCTCTGCTTTCCTTTCAGTACACTTCTCTGCAAAACCATACTAAAAGTGAGCATTGTAAGCCTGCTAGAAGGTCTGTTTAATGTTCAGAGCACCCAAATAGTTTTCATGAGCATGACAGAACAATAGCAGCTGTGTAACCAGAGCACTGAGGAATTTCTTGTCCTCTTTATTTGTTTCTTCACATGCTGTAATAACCTGATCATGTGTGGTTTTCATAACAAGGTCCATAAGGTGATGACAGGGTATAAAGCAAGATTTGCACCCCTTTTTACTACTTGCTGAAAGCTTTCAGAAGAGCATGAAGAGAAACAGTGAACTTCTCCTTTACAAAATCAGTTAAGATTTGCAAACTGTACATGCATTGCTTTTAAATTTACTGCTTAGTGAAGTCACATTTATGAAATGCATCACATACATGCATGTTTTGATATAGAGATGAAGAATCAGTTTACAAATTGAGCTATAAACATCTTATTGAATAAAACAAGTAATTGTGATGAGGTAACCATTTCTAATTATATTTAGATTTATTTATAGTTTCTACTAAAACAGTTTAAACCATTCACACAAACAAACAAACAAAAAAGCCCAAACCCCAAGATAGACCGAATGTCAACTGTGTCCATTTCTGAACCAGGTATCAATTGTAAATATATGAATCTTACTCTGGGCCTAACTGTAGATAACATGGGTTCATCATGATGAATTACCTAAAATGGAGGTGGTTGTCATAACTATTCATAGAATTATGGAGTGGTTTGGGTTAGAAGGGACCATAAAACCATCTAGTTCCAACTCCTATGCCATGGGCAGGGACACCTTCAAGTAGACCACGTTCCTCAAAGCCCCATCCAATCCCACCTTGAACACTTCCAGGGAGGGGACATCCACAACTTCTCTGGGCAACCTGTGCTAGGGTCTCACCACCCCCCAGGAAAGAATTTCTTTCTGATATCCGATCTAAATCTACCCTCTTTCAGTTTGAAGCCATTCCCCCTTGTCCTATCACTACACGGCCTTGTTAAAAAGTTCCTCTGTAACTTTTCTGTAGGCTCCCTTCAGGTACTGGAAGGCTGCTGTAAGGTGTCTCCAGAGCCTTCTCTTCTCCAAGCTAAAAAACCCCAACTCT
>VZRW01012137.1:43570-54882 GCA_013398125.1 Aegotheles bennettii
GTGTCCCTCCTCTGGACTCACTCCAACAGCTTCATGTCCTTCTTATGCTGGGGACTCCAGAACTGGACACAGTACTCCAGGTGGAGTCTCATGAGAGCAGAGTAGAGGGGGAGAATCACCTCCCTTGACCTGCTGGTTACACTTCTTCTGATGCCGCCCAAGATACCGTTGGCTTTTTAAGCTACAAGCTCGCACTGCTAGCTCACATTGAGCTTCTCATCAACTAACACACCCAAGTCCTTCTCCTCAGTGCTGCTCTCAATCTACTCTTCACCCAGCCTGTATTTGTGCATAGGATGGCCAGAACCTTGCACTTGGCCTTGATGAACTTCATGAGGTTTACACCGGCCCGCCTCTGAAACCTGTCAAGGTCCCTCTGGATGGCACCCCTTCCCTCTNTCCCACTATCCGTGTGTCTGCAAAAGCTGGTAGAGAACATTGGTCTTAATACCAACCCCTGAGGAATGCCACATATCGCTGATCTCCACTTGGACATTGAGCTGCTGATCACAACTCTTTGAGTGCAACCATCCAGCCAATTTCCCACCCACCGAATGGTCCATCCATCAAGTCCATGTCTTCCCAATGTAGAGATCAGGATGTCATGCAGGACAGTGTCCAGTACTTTGCACAGGTCCAGGTAGATGCATCAGTTGCTCTTTCCTTATACACCAACTCTGGAAGCCCGTCATAGAAGCCCACCAAATTTGTCAGGCACAATTTACCCTTAGTGAAGCCATGTTGGTTGTCACCAACGACATCCTCATTTTGTATGTGCCTTAGCAGAATCTTCAGGAGGGTCTACTCCATGACCTTGTTGGGTACAGAGGTGAGACTGACTGGTCTGTGGTTTCTTGGGTCTTCTTTTTTTCCCTTTTTAAAAATGGGGGTTATGTTTCTCCTTTTCCAGTCAGTGAAACCTCACTGGATTGCCACAGCTTCTCAGATACGATGGATAATGGCTTAGCAACTTCATCTGTAGTGCTCTCAGGACTCATAGATGTATCTCATCAGGTGCCATGGACTTGTGCACCTTCAGGTTCCTTAGATGGTCTTGAATGTTATCTACTTCTACTGTGGGTGGTTCTACATTCTTCCAGTTTCTGGCTTTTGTGTCTTGGATGGTGTAGGCCGAGAACTTAGCAGAAAAAACTGAGGCAAAAATGCAATTGAGCAGCTCAGCCTTCTCTATATCCTGGGTACCAGGTCTCACGTTTCCTTCCAGAGAGGGCCCACATTTCCCCTAGCCTTCCTTTTAGCACTGATATACCTATAGAAACTCTTCTTATTGCTCTTGATGTTCCTGGCCAGATTTAATTCTATCAAGGCTTTAGCTTTCCTAACATGATCCATAGCTGCTCAGACAATCAGTAGTATAACATCTTTCCTGGAAAATTTGATAAGCTTTTAAAGGCACATAAGCAATCTCCTCCCTCCCCTGCCCCATAACCAACAATGAAACCATAGGACTATATACTTTTTCATGTGATTCGAAAAGTCAGGTTATACTAAAAATAGAATTCCCATAACTTAAACTGACTCAAGCTTTTACAATATACCAGATGTGTTATCATAGCAAAGTGTCCTTTAGTTGTTCTCTGCTCATTCTCTGTGGTAACAGAATGTTAAGGTTCTTCAGTAACACTCCTTTTCTTGATTAATTTTGATTGTATGCACTTCAGTGTATACCAAACTGTTTAAAAACATAATGGAATACAATAAATAGAAAATATTTTTTTCCTCAGGTTACCAGAAACAAAAATCAGAGGGTAAGTAAAAAACTCATAGGCAGTACAAGTTTGTTTGAAACCTGCAGGGGAGCTCATAAGACACCCATCATCCTGGTCTCATGTTGAAGTCAGCAAACTGAAAGCTTGGATACCCCAAAAGCTGGGAATAATGGTTCTACACATGTGAAATGCTTATTGAAAAGTATTGCATCTTGGTTGATCCATAGAAATTGCCCATGCACCTACTCAAAGTTTTCAGTAAACACTAGATAATTCAATTTGGATTAACCCTAAAAGACAAATCTTTTTTTTTTCTAATTCAGTTATTAATTGTACTGGCTTTTGTGGCTCTGTTGGATGAGCTCTGGAAAATCCCTTGCATTAAAATCAGAAATTTGTCAAGTTGTCTCTGCCTTGACACCCTTTTAAAGGAACAGGCAACTTGGCAAATTGTGGTGCATTTTAGTGGAATGGAGCAGAAATTGCTACAAACATCTAGTTTTTTTCTGTAACATATTGTGGCCAGAACTCAAAGACATGAAAAGCCAAACAGGAGTGTTTGAGACAGGGCCCTTCAGTAAGTTTTGCAAAGAGAATAATAAGCTCCAGTAGGAGTGAAGAAGAAAACATCTGAGTTGTGCTTTAAACTCAGTAACTATTTATTTCAGCAGGTAGAAACACCAGTATGTTGTCTTTCACTAAGACGTGGTATGTGAATGTCAGTAGTTTTACATAGCTCTCTCTTGAACCAGGAGAGGCTCTGATGAGATTGTTGGATTTTTGAATCATGTCTCCTTTAAGGTGTTTCCGTACAATTTCTGATGACTACACAAAATAGTAGCCTGTGTATTGGTAGGATTAAATAACAGATTAAATTTAAATTCTTTACAAATTCTGTTTAAAAGTCCAGATTCATGAAGTAAAGGAACAGTTTTTCTCAGTGTTTGATTTGCAAAGCAGATTGTGGACAGGCTGTTAAGCAGACTGCTGACCAGCCTTCTGAATGCCAGAGCCTGCCCTGTTGGGAGACGATGAATTCTTACACTGCAATATGCCTGTAACATACACTGTGAGGTATCTCTTCTTTTTCATATAATTTATTTGTTTTTCTCTCTGTCCCTCATGGACAGTCAGATCACCATTTCCTCTTTGTCTTATTTAAATACAAGAAATAATTCTCCATCCACCAAATTGGAGGACAGAGCATTTAAAAGCTACTGTGTCAATAGCCAATGGTGAAATGCAGAAAAAAAACTCCCTCTCAAGAGACTTCATTCTTCATCGTTTAGTAGTGTTTGGACTCCGGTAAGTGTAATTAGTCCTTGTGGACTTTGTCTTTGTTGGCTATTCAGTGTAGAGTAGTAATGTAGTTTTGAAACAAATTTCCTAATGTTTCAATCTACCATGTATTGGTTTAGCACACACAGACTAGACTCCTTCTATAGGAAAGTTTTTAGCAAGGGCTTATCATCACCGTGATTTTCCTGTCTAAACAGTGTTGCTAAGCCCTTCCTGAGGAATGAATAGCTATTACTTTCTGTCTTACCTTTATCAAAGGAGTAGCAAACAGAAGAAAGGTGTATTTATAACCTGGAAGTGATTAACAAACTAGCTGATGTTAGACTTTAAAGGCAGTTGACCTGTAGCAACTGTTGAAACATGTGTGAGACAGATCTCTGTGACATGACAATGCAACCATAATCACTCATATGACACAACTTTCATACCTTTTACTTCACCTGGGATGGTTCTGGATGGTATTTACTGATATTATCTGCTGAATCTTACCCATTTAAAAGTAAGACTCTGACCTGTTTAACTTATGACAGAAGAAGGCTAATGGTGTGAAAACAGAGAATATATGAAGGCTTTATTTCCTTTCCAAAGAGCAAATGAATAGGTCAACATGGTCATGTTTAAAAGATAATCTCTTAAATAATTCTTCTTCCCATAACGACATTACTTTGTCCTAGAAAATGTGTCTAGGATACAGTCTATCAAGTTTATAAGTGTTTTTACATATACCATAATGACAGCACATACTAACATTATCATTTTTTCAGGGCTTTTCAGAACTAGTTGGGAAAATAATATTTTACTATATGAATATTTCAGTGAAAATCTCATTTCCAGTGAAGTAGGTCCACTGGCACAGAACAAATACAGATATTCTGTAGACATGTATGGGGTATGCAGGAACATTAACAAGGGTGAACTTTCAGATACTATCATCATCTTGTCAGCTGCTCGAGATAAAAAAGACACCACACTACAAAGTGGTTTGTTGGGGTAGGATGATGGCATGTAATGAACCAGCCACTTGATAGCCTTGTGATTAAACATGCAGCCATATACTAGAGGTCATCTCGAGGAGCAGGAAGCAGAAACAACATCAGCTGTTTCCATTCGGACACCTGAAGGGACATAAAGTGAGACACCGAAAAGTGAGCTGAGTATGCTTCCGGCTGACGTGGCCAGTATACTACCAGGAAGAGCATGGACCAATAAGGAGTGCTGACACATGGACTAATAGCAGTGTGTCTGACACGCATGTCTGCCCCATGTACGGGGGATGCGAACCAATCAGTGTGTACATTCTCGGCGCGTCATTCAAATGTATATAAGGGATAAAAAGTAAATAAACTTGGTCTTTGCTGGCTTCATATTGGAGTAGTGAAGTCCATAACCTACCCTGCAGTGACTGACTTCCTATTTCCACCTTATGAAATTGCCACCTGTCTTTTTTCTTTGTTAAAACATAAGCTGTAGGAGAGAAATATAAGATAAATTACCTGAAAAGAATTTTCAGGCAATATATAAAGATTTAACACGTAACCAGTTACTGCATAGACAGAAATGTACCAAAGTTGTCCCATGGAGTTAGTTCAAAATATACCCAGTTTTTCAAAATCTAGGATTCTTTTTTTTTTAAACTGGGGAGGAATCCCTGAGCCAAAGACAGGGTGATTTATTGTCTTTGAATGGGAACTCCACTGAAATGTATTTATTTTTTACTGACTGAATATTAAGAAAGTTCTTTTAGGTGTAATGTGAAGACAAGGAAAGTAGAGGTGGGCTAGGAGATTACTTTTGCAATGAATGATTTGATGAATTGTTTGATTTCAAACAAGAAAGTCTTCTAACTCACATATAAGTACTTCCCAAGGATTATCACTTTATATATGTTCTTTTGAAGACTCACATATTCAAATAAATCACCCAAGGCAACATTACCATTTTTATAGAGAAAAATCAATATTAATAGCACAGCTGACTGGATACTCATGCTTCCTAAGGAGTCTCACAGGATCTAGGGGAGACTTGCAGGATCTCAATGAGTCACCTTTCATAAAGGTTCCCTACTGCAAACCTATTTAAGTAATTAAAAAATTCAAGAAAAGCAAAGCAAAATAATATTTGTCTGTCAAATAATGGAAAACATTAAGCTTTGAAGGCTGCACAGGTCTGTTTAGACCCATGACCTAGATTCTGACAGTATGTTTGTGGTAATTAGAATATCTTATTAAAACTAATTCCCCTCCAGATATCCCACAGAAATCCTCCAAGCAATAACTGTATTCTTGCCAAAGCAAATTCCTAAATTATATCATTCTCTGTTGGGCAAGCCCCTACAGATATTTTTTGAACAGTGTTGAAGAGTTATACAAATGAAATGGAAATGTGTTAATACTTTAAAGCTCATGGTTTCAGAAATCAGTCATTTCAGTTTCTCACTTGTTTGTCAAATAGTCCCTTCAGACTCTGGCATGTTTTCTCAGTATTGCTTATCTGTCATGATATATTGAGGTTTACATACTTACTTTGTTAATTGCCAGTTTTTTCATACTCAATATATAATTCTTTCTTGTACAAAGACCTTTCATTTTGGCTCATTTCACTTTTGTGTAATGAATATTTTCCTGCTGCTTCATCCACCTCTTGTGTTTCTTTCCTGACTGTGTAGCATGGAGGTGAGTTTTGAGATACTCATGTACCCAGGTTAAGAGGTTAAATAGCTGCATTCTGTTGCAGTGTCAACCAGTAAGGCAGTTGTGAGGGGCTGCTAATGGGTATCCATCCCACTTGCTGGCCTGGGGAGAGGGTGCACTGCAGTTCACAGACGCCCTGAGAGGGACTGGCCTCTCAACAGCTCCAGTCTCTGCTGGCTGCCTGGAACCACAGTAATACCTCAGGCCTTGCCCAGATGCTGTCTGGAGAGCTCATTAAACTAGCAATCCATTTTATCGTACTTTCCAAGTCAAAACTTATTAACACAAGTCACATAAATGGGTGATGTGGACACAACCCACATTCCCAAGTCCTGTACTACCTGGGTAACAGAACATCCCGGCAATATTCACCCGAGGACCAGCCCATGCCCAGAGCATGTCTTCCAGTCCTTGCTAGTTCGTCTTAGCTTCCTGCTCTTCCTAAAAAAGCAGTCTTACAATGAGAAAGAAAAAAGTCAGTTTTTAAAACTTAAATTAATATCTTCTTCCCATCCACCTCTTTTTCTGGTTCTCTAACATACTGAATGTTGATGACACAACAAAACTGGGAGGAGTGGCTAACACACCAGAGGGTTGTGCTGCCATTCAGCAAGACCTAGGCAGGCTGGAGAGTTGACTGAGGAGAAACTTACTGAAATGCAACAAGGGCAAGTGTGGAGTCTTGCATCTGGGAAAGAACAACCCCATGGATCAGTACAGGTTGGGGGCTGACCTGCTGGAGAACAGAGAAGGGGAAAGGGACCTGGGGGTCCTGGTGGACAGAAGGATGGCCATGAGCCAGCAATGTGCCCTTGTGGCCAAGAAGGCCAATGGCATCCTGGGGTGTATTAGAAGGGGTGTGGTTGCTAGGTTGAGAGAGGTTCTCCTCCCCCTCTATTGTGCCTCTGTGAGGCCACATCTGGAGTATTGTGTCCATTTCTCGGCCTCTCAGTTCAGAAAGGACAGGGAACTGCTTGAGAGACTCCAGTGCAGAGCCACAAAGATGATTAAGGGAATGGAACATCTCCCTTATGAGGAGAGGCTGAGGGAGCTGGGTGTCTTTAGCTTGTAGAAGAGGAGACTTGGGGTTGACCTTATTAATGTTTATAAATATGTAAAGGGTGAGTTGCTCTTTCCTTATACACCAACTCTGGAAGCCCGTCATAGAAGCCCACCAAATTTGTCAGGCACAATTTACCCTTAGTGAAGCCATGTTGGTTGTCACCAACGACATCCTCATTTTGTATGTGCCTTAGCAGAATCTTCAGGAGGGTCTACTCCATGACCTTGTTGGGTACAGAGGTGAGACTGACTGGTCTGTGGTTTCTTGGGTCTTCTTTTTTTCCCTTTTTAAAAATGGGGTTATGTTTCTCGTTTTTCAGTCAGTGGAACTTCACTGGACTACCACAACTTCTCAAATATGATGGACAAGGGCTTAGCAACTTCATCTGTCAGTTCCCTCAGGACCCATAGATGTATCTCATCAGGTCCCATGGATTTGTGCACTTTCAGGTTCATCTTGAACCTGCCCTTCTCCTGTAGTGGTTTTATTTTCTTTTGTCCAGTCCCTGCCTTTACATTCTGTGATTTGGGAAGTGTGGCTTGAATGCTTGCTGCAAAAAAGATGTTGAGTCCCTCAGTCTTCCCTATATTACTCATGACCTGTTGCCTTCTGGAGAGGGCCCACATCTTCCCTAGTCTTTCTTTTATCACTGACTTACCTGTAGAAGCTTTTCTTGTTGCCTTTGATATTCCTGGCCAGATTAATTCTATCAGGCCTTTAGCTTTCCTGACCTGGTCCCTGGCTGCTCAGACAACTTCTTTCTACTGCTCCTAGCCTACCTGTCCTTGCTTTCATCCTCTGTAGACTTTCTTTTTACATCTAAGTGTGCCCAGGACTTGTTCATCCATGCAGGCCTCCTGACACTCTTGCCTGCCTTACACTTTGTTTTGTTGCATTGCTTCTGGGTTTGGAGGAGTTGATCCTTGAATATTGACCAGCTTTCAGGGGGTCCTTTCCCCTCCAGGGCTTTATCTCATGGTACTCTACTAAGTAGATCCCTGAAGAAGTCAAAATCAGCTCTTCTAAAGTCCAGGATAATGAGCTTGTTATGCACTCACCTTGTTACCATAAGGATCTTGAATTCCATCATTTTGTGTTCACTGCAGCCAGGGCTTCTCTTAAGCTTCATGTTCCTCACCAGCCCCTCCTTGATGGTGAGAACAAGGTACAGTATAGCACCTTTTCTCGATGGTCCCTCTACCACATGGAGCTGGAAATTGTCATCAATGCATTTGAGGAACCTCCTGGATTGCTGGTGCCTTGCTGTGTTGTCCCTTCAACAGAGGTTGGAATCCTCCATGAGGATCAGGCTTGTGAATGTGAAGCCACTCCTATCTGTCTATAAAGGGCCTCATACTCTTGGTCTTCCTGGTCAGAAGGCCTGTAATAAACCCCCATTATGATATCATCTGCCCCTTTAAGTCTCATCCATAAACTCTCATTTAGCTCCTCATCCATCTCCAGATGGAGATACATGGATACCAGCTGGTTGTTGATGTAGACACCCTCTCCTCCCCTGCTCTGCCCACACCTCATCATCAGCCCTCTGAGGAGCTGTCCTTTCTTGGTGTTGTCCAGGCTTTTTCCTGGCTCAGGGAAGCTCAGATAAAGACCCTTTTTGTTACAATTTCCTTTTCCGATGCAGACATAACTGCACAGGAGTTGTTCGCCCTCACAAGAGGAGAACAAAAGGCTGAGGTACTTAATGGTTACTCTGCTTCAGTCTTTAATAGTAAGATCAATTGTTCTCTGGGTAACAAACCCTGGGAGCTGGAAGACAGGGAACAGAATGGAAGTTCCATCATCCAAGGGGAAATGGTTCGGGTCCTGCTACGTCACTTAGACATAAACAAGACTATGGGAGCAGATGGGATCCACTCAAGGGTACTGAGTAACCTGGCAAAAGTGCTCACCAAACCACTTTATATCATCTGTCAGAAGTCTTGGCTAACTGGAGAGGTCCCACTTGACTGGAGGTTAACAAATCTGACACCCATCTACAAGAAGGGCCAGAAGGAGGATACAGGAAACTACAGACTTGTTAGTCTGATCTCGGTGCCATGGAAGGTTATGGAACAGATAATTGAGTGCTATCATGTGTCACATGCAGGACAACAATGTAATCAGGCCCAGTCAGCACGGGTTTATGAAAGGCAGGTCCTGTTTGACTAACCTGATCTCCTTCTATGACAATATGACCAGCTTAGTAGACAAGGGAAATGCTGTATTTGTGGTCTATTTAGTCTTTAATAAGGCCTTTGACCAAGTTTCCTACAGCATTGTCTGACATACTGGAGATGCTGGCTGTTCATGGCTTGGATGGGTGTACACTTTGCTGGGTGAAAAACTGAATGGATGGTCAAGCCCAAAGAGTTGTGGTGAATGGAGTTAAATCTTCTTGGTGACTGGTCACAAGGCATGTTCCCTAAAGCTCAGTACTGGGGCCAGATATGTTCAATATCTTTATCAGTAGCATCATGGCATCAGTAAGTTTGCAGATGACACCAACTTGGGCAGGATTATTGATCTACTTGAGGGTAGAAAACTCTGCAGAGGGATCTGGACAGGCTGGATTGATGTGCTGAGGCCAATTGCATCACGTTCAAGAAGGCCAAGAGCTGGGTTCTGCAGCTGGGTCACAACAGCCCCATGCAACACTAGAGGCTTTGGGAAGAGTGGCCAGAAATCTTCCTGGAGGAAAAGAACATGGAGATGTTGGACAACAGCCAGCTGAAGATGAGCCAGCAGTGTGCTCAGGTGGCCAAAAAGGCCAAAAGCATTCTGTCTTCTATCAGAAATACTGTGACCAGCAGGACTAGGGAATTGATTGTCCCCCTGTACTCAGCACTGGTGAGGCTGTACCTTAAATACTTTGTTCAGTTTTGGGCCCCTCACTACAAGAAGGACATTGAGGTACAGGAGTGTGTTGAAAGAAAGGAACAAGGTTGGTGAAGGGTGTAGATCACAAGTCTTACAAGCAACATCTGAGGGAACTTGGGTTATTAATTCTGGAGAAAAGGAGGCTGAGGGGAGAGGCTCTCTGCAACTACCTGAAAGGAGGTTGTAGCAAGGTGGGTGTTTGCCTCTTCTCTCAAGTTGTAAGTGATAGGACAAGAGGAAATGGCCTCAAGTTGCACCAGGGGAGGTTTAGATTGGATACTAGGAAACATTTCTTCACCAAAAGGGTTGCCAAACATTGGAACAGGCTGCCCAGTGAAATGGTTGATTCACAGAACCACAGAATCAGAGAATAACTTGAGTTAGAAGGAACCTTAAAGGTCATCTAGTCCAACTCCCCTGCCATGGGCAGGGACATCCCACACTAGACCAGGCTGCTCAGGACCCCATATAGCCTGGGCTTGAACACTGCCAGGGACAGGGAATACACAACCTCTCTGTGCAACCTGTGCCAGTGTTTTATCACCTTCATAGTGAAAAAATTCTTCTTTATATTTAACTTAAATCCACCCTCCTTCAGTTTAAAAACCATTACCCCTTGTCCTATCACAACAGGTTGTGTGTCTGTGTGTGCCTGTCCCCAGCCTTCTTATAGGCCCCCTTTACGTATTGGAAGGCAGCAACGAGGTCACCTTGGAGCCTTCTCTTCTCCAGGCTGAACAACCCCAACTCTCTCAGTCTTTCCTCCTAGGACAGGTGTTCCAGGCCTCTGATTATTTTTGCGGCCCTTCTCTGGACTCATTCCAACAAGTCCATGTCCTTCCTGTGCTGAGGGCTCCAGAGCTGGATGCAGCGCTTCAGAAGGGATCTTACCAGAGCAGAGTAGTGGGGCAGAATCAACTCCCTCGACCTCCTGGTCACAGTTCTTTTGATGCAGCCCAGGATACAATTGGCCTTTTGGGCTGCAAGGGCACATTGTCAGCTCATGTCCAGCCTTATAGTCGCAATCCCTGGAGGTATTTAAAAGACCTATAGACATGGTGCTTAGGGACATGGTTTAGTGGGGGACTTGGCAGTGCTAGATTAATGGTTTGAACTGGTGGTCTTAAAGATCTTTTACAACCTAAACAATTCTATGATCCTGTGTTTCTATGAAAACAGATTGTCCTAATGTGCTTTAACACTGTTATGGTTTGAGTAGGCACAGGCAAAATTTATGGTATCAATATGAGGACCTAGAGATAGGTGGATAGGATCCCCCGCTTGAGGGATCTACACAGTTCATATAGTGGCCCTGGAACCCACCTGAATAGGTCAGGAAATTAAAGATGTGCTCTACACTGCAGCTAGCAATAATGGTCCTACATGGAGCTTCTTGCAAAAAATACCAGTAGAGACTCAAGATCATGCCCTAAGATTTTAGAGTTGACAATATAAAGGCTTGGAGGCCAATTACACTCCAACTGAGAAAGAAATATTGGCTGCCTAAGAAGGAGTTTGAGCTGCTTCAGAGGTAATTGGTGCTGAGGCCGAACTCCTCCTGGCACTAGGACTGCCAGCCCTGGGTTGGATGTTTAAAAATAAGGTTGCATCTACACATCATGACATTGATGCCACCTACAGTAAGTGGAC
>VZRW01012138.1:0-70548 GCA_013398125.1 Aegotheles bennettii
TGTCCAGTTGGCATAGGAGATCATTAACTATTTCCTCGTGAATTACGAGGGGCTCTGCTCAGCTCTCCATCCCTAACTTCTACCTTTGGAAGCTGGATGTCCTGAAGACAACTGCCACCATTACTGAAGACTGAGGCAATGAAGGCATTAAGTACCTCAGCCTTTTCCTCATCCCTTGACACTATGCTACCCTTTGCATTCAGCAGGGGTTGGAGGCTCTCCTTGATCCTCCTTTTGTTACTAAGGTATTTATAGAAACTTTTTTTATTTTCTTTGACTACAGAGGCCAAATCAAGTTCCAGCCAGGCTTTGGCCCTTCTGATTTTCTCTCTACATGACCTCCCAGTGTCCTTATAGTCCTCCCAAGACACCTGGCCCTCCTTACGGAGGTGATACATTCTCCTTGTTTTCCTAATTTCCACCTTCAGTTCTCTGTTTATCCAGGCTGGTCTTTTTCCCCAGCAGCTTGTCTTCCTCCACATGGGGACAACTTGTTCCTGAATATTTCAGAATTCCTTCTTAAGGCACGTCCAGCCTTCCTGTAATGCTTCAAGCCCTGGTAGTTTCTATAATTCAGATAATGATGCTTATGGTATCACTTTCAGTTTCAGAAAACATCTTTTTGCAGTCACACTTCACAGACAGTTCATTCCTATCTTAATTTGGAATGGGTGAATATAAATTGCACTAAGTAGTGATGACCAAATATCTCAATCAACAAGACATGAGGGACTTTGGGATACATATTAAAGATGTAATGTCCATGGGGAATAACAGGTTCCCATGAAGAATTGCATGTTAAACTGTATCACATATTGCTGGGGAGTGATCAGATAATATGACCAGATAAAGAGGCATAATCCAGACATAGATATATTTGGTAGTAACGTGGATGTCTCTCTCAAATTCTTTTTCCTTTCACTAGTAATACTCAGAGGAACTGAATTAACAGAATTTCCTGTTTACTTTTTGAGATTTAATTATGTTGTCTCCTACTTTATGAATGTTTTTCTCTCTCTGTTGCCTAACAAAGGACAATATCCCTTTTTGTCCATATTCTTCACTAATTTGCTATCACACTACACTCTGGGCAGTTCATTTCTTAAAATACACAGGTACTTGTAGACACAGGCTATGTCCGACTCAGGGAATCCAGCTATGTCACAGCTGTCCTAGAAATAACTTTCAAATACCTTGTGGAAATTACTTGGTGTTAGTGTATCTGTATCTCTCCATTGCCAAGATAGAGAACATATATTGACATACCACAGATGGGAACACCAAGAAGTTGTTTTAGTATGTGAATATACTCATATTGACAAAGACTTTGATTGCTATTATAATAAAAATAACAAAAAATATGTAAGGAAAGTTGGAAGGCTGGCTGCCAGCTGACAGGCTGTCTTTGATATTCATGTTGTAAACCTTGGAGGAGGTTACAAAGGAAAGACAAATAATAAAGTAGTAATGGTTGTCTTCTTTCTAAAAATCCTTGTAATTAATACCTTACCGAATCTAATGATAACTTTTAAGTTCCTGCTTGAACAGTAACTTGTATGAACAAACATAGATGATGACTCATCATATTTGGTTACTGTGGAGATTGTATTTCACCAGTAGGAGACAAACAATCTTTGNCAAAGGATAATAATCAGACCGCCTTACCAGATCTGGGAGCCTCTTGGCTACATCCCTTACCCAGGCCCCAGGGAGCCAGCAGACTTCTCTGCAGGATATGTCCGGCCAGTATATTGTGTCCTCTGTTTCCTTCAGAAGGGAGTCACCTACAACAATTATCCATCTTTTTTTCTTTTCAGAGCTTGTGGTGATGCATTTGATATTTTGCCTGCTTGGCAGACCCCCTGTAGGCACCCTCCTGGGTGCTCCTTCATTGCCATTGTAATTTCCGTGACCCTTGATTTCCAGAGCTGCATACCTATTCCTTAGAGGGACACAGGGAGGGGAGATCAGTTGCCTGCAACTCCAAGCAGGAACCTACCTCCATCCCCCCCATTTCCAAGATCCCCTCCTGACTGTCAAAAGAGGACAGGGGATCCTTGGCTGCCTGAGGTGCAGCCGGCTGGTCTGGCTGCCTCAGGGCTGATAGGGAGCAGCTTCAGCAGTCACTTTCCTTCTCAGAAGCCCTAATGGTTCTTAGCCTTTCCACCTTCTGTTTCAGCTCTACTACCAGGTCATCAATCTGCTTGCACCTAAAGGAGGTGTTCTCTCTTCGTGCTGATGTCAACACCAGGCTCAGGCATGCCCTACAACCCGAAGCCTGGACCCCTATGTGTTTTTTTGCTAATTCAGTTTGCATTGCCACATCCTTTCAGACACGCACAGCAGACAGGGCTCCCTGTGTGGTGGTGACTATGCTGGGTTTGCCTCTGGAATGTATCATTTCCTCACACCCTGCCCTCACAAACTGCCGTTCCCACCCTGACTGACGCACCCGCGCTGTTCACTGCGCTCCTGGCTTGCCTATAATATCCAGTTAATCTAGCTGACTTTCCCCGGTAATTTTGTCTCTCAGGTTAGGGAAAGAGTCTTTTGGACTCCATTCTCCTGTTGTTGCTTCATTTACTCAAAGTTAAAAAGTCCTTTTCACCTCATTAAGTTCCAGGCTTTGTTTGTTGCTGATCTTCAGTTGACCAGGATGGTTTTGATCTGCTTCAATGCTATATTTATGGTTGGCTCCACACATTAGCTGGATCTTTTCTTGACTCTTTTGCCTACCCCTACATCGTTGTGAATTTATGACACCCTGGATCTTTTCCAGAGTTAATTAGTGACAGGCCAAGTCCTCAGGTACAATGGTGATCAGTCTTCAGGGTACTGAAGGTTTACAACTTGCTCTTTCAGTTTCTCAGTGCAAGGCAGGCTATTGCATGTGCAACCTCTCCTTAGCTAAGTTTATATTAAAAAATTTAGTAGCATTTCGGCCTGGTGTCTTACAACTTTAATGGATGGTTTTGTTTGAAATTAGAGAATTCAATTTGCTAGCTCTACTTTTTTTAGACAGGATCAGATTCTTCTTTGAAAAAGAAGCTTTAAAGAGACTAATGAAATGATGAACTTCTTTTTTGTCCCTAATTTCACTTTGAAAGGAAACATACTTTATAAAATGAACCAAAAGTCACCTTGGTCATCCCCTGGGACAGGGATGGAGTCCTACATTCCCACAGTTGCAGTTACATTATGGAATAAGACGGACTACATTTATTTAGAACAACAATGGATATGAGCAATAAAGAATCTGTGTGATCTCTAACTCCACTCGCCTTGCTCAGAAACTTCATGAAGATTTCTGCCTGCTGTCATCCCAAGGGTGTCAAACTGGAGCACTTGCATAAGTACACCCGGAAGTTCGTCTAGCCGGCTAGATGAACTGAGTCATTTGTCTTGGGGAATCTTCTGCTTTGACATCAGGTGAAAACTAAGTCAATAATCTACTTTGATGAGGTGATCCAAGGAGAATTCCTCTTTTTTTATATTCTAGATGCCTGACATGTGCCATATGTCTGTGTTCTACCAGCCAGCCACAAGTGGTTAGAGACCAATTCACCTGAATATTTAAATATACAAGAAAATGTAACTAAATCCACTTGGCTAAGTCAAGTCTTCAAAACCCATGAAATCCTTCGTTTAACTGCACAATCTTGACATATATAGATATTCAATTCAAAGTATACATTGTCCCTGCCTCAAGACAGCACACGGTGGTACTCTTGAGAATGTATTTTCTCTTCTTTCTTATCTGTTGATTTTTTGTGTTGCTTGTTTTTTTACAATTTTAATTATTTTTAATATTGTAACAAAGTTGTTGGATAGTATGATATTGTAGCATTTTTAGAGTTTTTATTCAAAGAAAAAAATCATGCACATTTAATGTTCTCAAGACACATAATAAAGGGCAGAACTGTCATTTCTGTAGCACTTGGTGAACAATAGAATGGCACTAGGACTTTTACTTCCCCAACCTTACTAGGATGGCATCCTGCTCATCATTAAAAGTCTATTAGAACTAGACAATTATGTCAGCAAAGGTACCTTTACTCATGATAGAATTTAACGTAAATATGAGCTCTTCCTAGAGAGGTTCCTAGGTTTCACAGCACAAAAATCAGCTCCTGCTATTGTTTTGATGAGGTGATCTACTGTGATAGGGCATGCTGATAAAGATGTAGCATTGGGTCTAACAGCTTATTATTTTGCTATAATACAGTGCGTGTAAGGAAGCCAAAGAGACTTCAAAGAAACGTTCTGAGTTTCTGAAAGTTATTGTTTAAGATCTGATTTCTTAGGAGATCAAGTCTCCAAAATATTTCCTCTCTGAGTAAAGCTTATTACATTTTGTCCTCTCATTTTGGATGAGAACCAAAGCAAACAAAATGAAATAGCAACACAACAGTAACATCTGGTCCTTTCATTTTACCAGTGCAAACATGACTCTGTGTATATAATTATTTTAGATTTATACCACTATACAAGAATATATTAATTGAAAATATCGGCAGTGATTATCTTGAGGTGAGAAACATCTTTTTTAATAAAGAAGACTTTTTGTGATTGTGGCTACTTGAGAAAGAGTAAGTTGTTTCAGCAATTCAGACATAATAGAAAAATTTGTTAGATATCCTGGCTTCTGTCACTGTATTTTTTTCATTTGTATGAACAGTTGAAATGCTGCTGCTTTCAGGAGCATTGCAGAATACATTAGGTCTACAATTTCCTTGTTTTATAAAGCTATGTTCTGCTTAATGTTAATGCTGAACTAATTTAAGGACCATGTTGTTTCTTGTCCACAACCTGGAGCAGTAATGTCTGTCTATCAGTTGTGGCTACTGCCCTCAGGCCACTGCTGACTGACAACCTTTTGTACGTGAACAGGCTTTAAGGATCTACAAACTTGTCTTGAGCAAAACTACCAAAGACAAAGTGAAGAAGGCTGATCTTTCTTACCCATTAAAAAACATATGTTAAAAAATACTGTGGAAGAGCAACAATGCCTTGTCATGAAATTGTTATGGTTGAAAGAAAATATTACTTAAATGAAGAAGACTAGATGACCTCTTCGAGGTCCTTCCAACCTGAATTATTTTATGATTGCAAGATGGAGAAAAAAAGAAAAAACACTTTTTTCCAGGAAGTGACGTAAAAAGGAAGTTTTCCTTCCTCCTAAAACCTGAAATATATATGTGCAGGTCTCCTTAAAAGTGATTGCCTTAGGACTGAAAGGCTTGAGGGAGATT
The DNA here is from genome assembly GCA_013398125.1 of Aegotheles bennettii. NCBI lineage: Eukaryota > Metazoa > Chordata > Aves > Caprimulgiformes > Aegothelidae > Aegotheles > Aegotheles bennettii. Next base: position 5,253 of record VZRW01012138.1, read on the forward strand.
TCACATTCTTTCTCTTCCAGAAGGTGAAATAAATTTTCATTCTCATTTTTATTCTCCAGGAGAAAGATTACTTAAAGACAAAGAAACAGAATCTCTGTAATTCACTAATAAATATAAATAAAGATATATAATTCAAAATTCACCAATAAATATATTTATCTAGATACTTTAATACATTTATTAATATAGACAGTCAAATATAAAAGCCCTTCACAAGTAGATAGCACCAACAGTTTGAAAATCACTCTTGAAAATGCACTAAATAGACTAAATTCCTAAAATAGACTTATGTTCTTGACTTGCATTAAAAATGTCTGAGTTTACTTGAATTTTAGAGAATTTCAGGATTGTTAAGTTTGGAATGAACAAATGATCTTGTGAAATCTCTATCATTTGACATTTTAAAAAGTAAATTAGACAAGGCCATGAGTAACCTGAACAACTTTAAAGTTAGCCCTTCTTAGAACAGGAGTTTCAACTACATTATCTTCAGGGGTCCTTTCCAAACTTATTAATTACTTTCATAAGCTTTGAGTCAAGTCCATTTTTATTGAAAAACTTAAGTGTTGTATTGATGATGACATGAAAACTTTGATTTCCCTCTGACTATAGTGCTTTGAGGACACTTGAATTTTATTTAATCACTACCTTATTTTGAAAAATAAACTACATTTATTGCTGCAAGTGAGAATTCAGATTAATTCCAGAAAAACTGCTACAAAGGCAATTTATTTTTATGTTTTCATTGAGTCATTTTTTTGTGAACAGAAATGTTTTACTTTTTAATTTTCAGACTAAGAAATACATATTTTTAGTAATTTAATGTTTGAAAGAATTCCAGATCTCAGGATAGAACTTAAAAGAATAAAAAGCAAAAATCTGCAATGATAGAGGCAGTCTCCAAATTAAGAAAAATAGTTTATTTCTTAATCAAGTATTCTTTCAGATATTCAGAGCCTGCAGAATAATTCTCTAATCAAATTAAGGAAACTTATTTTGCCCATTTGTGTGAGAAAATTTCCAAAGGAGTTAAAAACCTTACTGAATTGTAGGAGCATATAACCCTAAATATTTTTTTTACATTTTGTTTGTATTCATATTGTGAATTCAATGTACTTGGAAAAGTATTGACCCCACAGTTGTTTCAGTTGTTTACATTCCAGATTCAGATGCTACGATGGTGCTTGAGATTAATGATGTGTACCATTTATGAATACAAATGTTTTAAAATAGTTTTCTCACACACTTTCATTTCAACATTTTTATTGTTGCAGCTTATATTAATATATTTCAACCATAGTATTTTTTTTGTGAAAACAAGTTTTATTTTAAAGTATGCATTCATTACAAGTTACAAGTTTTAATTTGCATTATAGATATTGACTCAGTAACAAGATAACGTGTCTAATATAAAATATCACTACTTGCTATAACCACCAATGGCTCATCCATCTTCTAGATATCACCAGTTCAGGCTTTGTCTTAAATTTTCAGATTCTTTCTTAACAGTGTGTTAAGGATGTCCTGTGGACTTTTCCTGTTTTAACAAATGTTTTTTTAATGATCCAGGAAATTTTGCAATGACAAAGGAACAGAAGATGCTGAGAAATGGAAATGTCCTTCTAAGATTAATGTAGGGGTATCTTCATTAAAAGAAAGTACTATGATCCCTAGAGCTGGAGCTCCTCACCTTTTCAGCCCAATACTGAAAAATTCAAATGTACAGACAATGTGGACCTCTTTATAGTAAAAACTCTGAAGAGAGGAAAGAGTACAGGAAAGTTCTGAGAATTTGTTCATCTATTGGTGAAATGACAGATTTAACCAGGAGATCAAATCTCGATCATGTAATGTTCAATTTACAAAAAATGAAGCCTACAACTTTGAATAGTACAGACAGCAGGGCCAAGAAAGTTCTGGAAAAGACATAATAGCATTCTTAAGTGATGAAAAAGAAGAAATCTAACATCCTTGAAACCTCCTTTCTTGATCTTTGCTAGAAATAAATGCGATAAACTATCATCTTGAATGTATTTAATCGAAAGTATCTATTCATACACACATAACCTGGTGGAGAAACCTTGCCAAAATGTACCTTGTACTTGTAGGTATAAAGCAGCAATCAACTATAACAGGGAAGGTCTTTGCTAGAAGCTATGGTAACAGAAATTTCTAGAACAACACAATTTACTTACTGATAGAGAAATGAAGGATTATTTTTTTTTTATGGAGATGATTAGAGAACTCCTCATAGACCTTCATCATTGAAGAAGTTTCATAGAATTTACTTTAATCTTCAGAACTGGAGAGAGAATCTGTTCTTTTGGTCTTTCAGACTAGATCATAAAAGAATCATTGAAACCTACCAGAACAGCAGTGGAAAGCTTCTACATCCACAGCCATAAATGAATACACTGAGGCATAACAGAGATAGTTGTGAGGTGGAAGCTTTCCACTGCTGTTCTGGTAGGTTTCAATGACACAGATGAAAGAGAGTCTAAGGAGGAAGTACTGTCTGGCAGAAAAAAAAAATGTAGAGAATAATGAAAGCTCTAAAAGACTTTCAGTTTAGCCATCAGGAAATGCTTTTCACCAGAAGGGTAATGAAGTACTAGAACAGAATACCCAGAAATGTTGCGGGTTCTCTGCTATTTTTTTTGGTGGTTTTTAAGACTCAGCTAGACAAAACCATGTCTGACCTGGTTCAGTGTTGATGTAGTTCTCTTCTGAGCTGGAAAATGGACTTAATGACCTTCAAATTTTCCTTCAAATTATTACTTCTGTGTCTTTATGAAAAAATAAAAATGTGTATTATTTGAAAAGAAAGTAGATAATAGGAGCTGGAGGAGAGTGAATGATAAAATTAGATGGAAAAAAATGTATTGTAAGATTAGTAAGGTACATTAGAGATTTAACATTTGCTTTCTCATTCTCTAATGCTCCACCAAAATTAAATAGCCCTTATTGATTCTAGGTATGGCTAAAATCCTTTAGCTCTTTTTCAGAAGAGATAAAAGCAGCTTGTACTTCTATATGGCTAGAACCAAACTTTTGAACCTCACCAGAAAATTCATTTAACAAATGGACTAAGAATGGTAAAAACATATTCAGGAAAAAAAATGCTGAAAGCATAAAATATTCTTAGGTAGCTGAACTTTTATCATTTCAATGCCATCAGACATCTAAATGTGCAATATAACAATAGGAATGTATACGCCTAGCCAACAGTTTCATTTTGCTGTAGGGCTGGGGTTTATAGCAAAGACTTCTCTTTGGAAAGCCTTTGATTCTTATTTAACATCCCTTCATACCAGATTGGACTATTACAGTGCCTCTTCTTGTGGAGTAAGATAAACACAGTAAGGTTCACTACTCTTGGGTGTGAGGGGACAGACATGTTTACACTGTCAATCAGCTAGACATAAAATTCTTTGCAATTATAGTATAGAAAAGTAGCCTGGTTCTGTCCAATGTAAAGTAGATGTTACATTATACGGAGTTTGCTATTCAACAAAACCTTAAACTCAATGAAGAATAGTATTAATCTGTAATTAATAGGTTGAAAATAAAAATTATTACATGGTACTCCTGGAAACACTAGAGTCCAAAATTCTAAAATTAATCAACAATTTTTATGTGGGTAGTAAAAACATTGGAATTGAATAATAAAATGTTACTTTATAGAAATAAATAAAATTAACCAAAATCATTTTAGAAGATTCATTTTACTCTATATTTAATTGGAGATATGACATTACCTTTTTCAAATATTTAAGAAATCTTATTTTAAGGAATGTGTTGAAATCTTAAAGATTAAATGTAAGTATTCTTAAATTTATATGTTAATTAAATATTTGAGCACTTTGTAAATTAAGATCTAATCACTAAGTCACTAATCAAGACTGATTATATCTTCATCCATTTGTACAGATATTTGAAACAAGACTTTCAACTGTTGACTTGGAATATAACAAATTTGTCTTAGTAGCTCAACATTACATAGTTTCCCTCATACAAAGTATTATATATTTAACTTTCACTATTGCATAATGTTTACCTGAGATATGTACAATATGTAGAGTATATATAGTGTTACTGAAATTTCAGATCATGGTCATTGTAAGAAATTGTTCTTTTAGGAGCACAAAACATATATAAACATATATAAAAATAAAAATATAGAATACCACATTATCTAATATTAGAGTATAACAGAGAATAGAAACAATTACATAGATTGAAATATGTGAAATATAAAATAAAAGCCACCAAAAGAATGAAGGAAGGTGTCATAATTGTCTATTATGAAATTATGAAACATTGTTATCTTGTCTCTGATAACTTTTCCTTCTGTGCAAGTAAACAGAACAGACTTTATCAGCCTTTTATCTTCTTTTAAACTGTGTTCCTTTAAGATAGATAAGTATATAAAAGTCCAAAGAGGGACCAGAGATTTAGCAAGCATCATCTATAACAGATAAGCATGTCTGTCAATAAAAGTTGTCTTAAAGAAAATGGTAGTAGTTTACTCCAATTAGTGCATATCCTTGTATAGGCACAAATACTAAGAGAGTACAGGAAGCTCTGAGGAAGACAAAATACCACAGTGAGTTGTCTCCAGAAGACTTTTAAGAACAGATGAGACAAATATCTATATAATGTATCCAAGGTCATCATAGGGATTTGATTTGGATAACCTTGAAGAAAAGATAGGAAGTAGAATTTTTATGAACCAAATATGAGTAATTTCAGAGTGTTATCATTGCCATTTAGATATTTGTATTTGTCGTAGATTTATTTTTTTTTTAATTACTCTGTCTGTGTCTTCAATGTAGTGAAGCCTTAAGGGCTACTACTTTTAAGATCACAGAATGGTTTGAGTTGGAAGAAAGCTTAAATATCATCTCATTCCAACCCCCCTGCCCATGGTCAGGGGCACCTCCCACCAGACCAGGTTGCTCCAAGCCCCATCCAACTTGGCCTGGAACACTGCCAGGGAGGGGGCAGCCACAGCTTCTCTGGGCAACCTGTGCCAGTGTCTCACCACCCTCACAGGAGAGAACTTCTTCCTAATATCCAATCTAAATCTATGTTCTTTCATTATCAAGCCATTTCCCCTTGTCCTGTTGCTACATGTCCTTGGTATTTGCATCTATGCTTTTGAACCAAGTTCATAAACAGTAATTAAAAAGCTAATAATGCAAAATAATTGGTCAGTGTATTGTAGTTTTTCAACACTCTTGAAAGCTAAGGAGAGGAGTGTGTGTTTGTGTGTGTGACTATGAATTCATCACTGTATTTACTTATTTTTAAACTGAGAAAACTGTGAACAAACCATTATTTGCAAACTATCTTTATGCTTGCGTTTTTTTATGCTATGGACATTTTCTTAAATGTTCCAAAAACTACACTTGTCAGTGTGATTGTTCACATTTTTCTTCTCATTTTATGCAACTAAAGAATGCTAGTCATTAAGCTCTGTTCTCAAGTGGCATACTTCAGATTGTGACTTCCACAAATTGGATGGGGATGTTGAATGTGAAATGAATAGAATGAGAGTGTGAGAGCTATTCATTTTAATGAAGAATTTTTAAAGTCCCATGGAAGACTTCCCTTATTAACATCCTACTCAGACTTAAATTTTTACTAAAATAAAGTATCTTTCATAGTCTTGAAAACTGTACAAGTATAAGCTACTTCTAGTAACAGGCAGATATAAACCTCATCTAAAAAACGAAAGGAGTGAGAAAGCATCTGCTGAAAGTATATTTTTAAAGATTTATATAAAGTTGAGGCATTAGCCCATCATAATCTTAACAGTTACTGCTTGATCTATTATATTTTTTCTGAAACAAAGGATAATAACTTAGATGTTTGACAATGTCTATGTTGTGGGATACAGAAAGGAGTAAATATTGTGTAAAAAAGAAATAGCAAAAATTTCAGATTAAACTCTCTTCCATGTGATTATATCTACATTAAGCATACATTCTCATTGATTAATCATTGGACTCCTGTGTACTAGCACATCTGTAATGATTCAGCTCCATTTTTTTCTATTGTTCATGTATGTAGATTTCATACAGAAACAACTAGCTTTGCGTGGAACAGAATTGTAATTCAGTATAAAATTAGTGACATTTCTCACAAATATTTGAATTCACTTTCCAATCCAACAGATCACTTCAAATGATCAAAGAAATATTTATCATTAGATAGCTTAGGCAACTAATTTTATTTATGAAACTCTCTGGGGTTTTTTATGCATTGTGTGAAGTAGCATTTGGTGATTATACAGCAAATTAAACTGAGGTAGAATTACTTTCCTGACTTTCATTCGGAATTATATCCATTAACTTTACCACCATTTACTATTACGGATTTCTGTGATCCGAAGTGTTTGGATGACTGTAAACTACAATTTTATTTCCATAAATGAAATTTTCCAAAATAAGACTTGGTTTTCTAAACAAACAAACAAAAAGTATAGTATATACTACCATAAGGGCATGTTTACAATTCGACAAGAGTTGATAGGTACTGTCAGTAAATACAGCAAGACAATAGCAATATACTAGAGGACAGAACAACTGGTTTGAGGTGCTTGCACCCCAGTTCATCTAAGATCAACTGTCATAGTGGTGCTACATGACCAGTACTAGAATTGCATTTGTCCCAGGATTTTGGAGTAAACCAGTATGACCGAATCAACCTGGAAATTAGTTGCTCCCCCGGAGTAGCGTGGTGTCCTCCGCCCACAACATTATCTCAGTCTCTCATGCCTTGTAATCAAGTTCTGAGTTTCCTCTCTGCTCAGCTCCTTGAGGTGTATGTTTTGCAATTTACAGCTACAAGAACATTTTGATGACTTGTAAGTTGAGGACACTGGACTTCACGATTTCCATGTTGATTTAGAAAAAAAGTGTTTAAAAGATGATAACAAATTTGGGCAGAACTGAAAATCTGGGATCAATGATGAGGAAAGGTAAAACTGGACAAGTCAGGATACCTCTGCAAGTGAATGAGATCAAGCTATTTAAGAGCACGAAATAATGGAAATATTTTTTGTGTTGATGTGTACAAGTCAGGGTGTTGCATAAGTAAGTATTGAAAAAGCTAGATATGAAACAAACCAAATACACATAGATACATAGATCACTCAGATTCTTTGGAATTTTTCCCTGCCAGGGAAATATAATACTTCCTGTACATAGGAAAATATAGTAGTTCTAACATTCCAAAACAAATGTGATTTTGTATGTAATTACCTTAAGATGACAACTGAATACCAATAGTATTTGGATAAAGTAGGCAAAATAAATCAGATTTTTTTCCCCATAATTAATATAAGTTGTATTTTAATAAGGAGTAATATTTTTCCTCAAATCAAAACAGTGGCTATATAATAAACATTTCACAAATACCTACTGAACTATGTGTTCAAAAATGTTTATTTTCTTTTCTTAATGTATTGGTTTACCCATTAAAATATTTGACTTTATGATATGTCTGATACTGTCAGAAATAATTCCACTATAAGTATTCTGATACTTTTCTGCACAGACAAGAAAAGTAAATCATTAACAGTAACTTTTTTCTGTGATGAACACGAGTGTCTATATCACATGAAAGATTTCAGTTAGAGCCAGAACCTGCAGGACTTACTTAAAGATGTTAAATGGAAGGTAGGGAAAACCTGTTGAAAATGCAGGTTCTGGCAGTACAGTAGGTTGAATACTGGATTGGCATTTTCACCTGGGAAATGTGGAACTGGGGCATGACAAAGGGTTGACCCACAGTTTGAGTCAAATTCTCACATTAGTTAAATGAAAACATGAAATGAAGCGTTTGTGATACTTCTGTCCAGATAAAACTGTTATTTTCCTCCTTACTACATTACTGATCCCAATAAAACATGAGAGTTTCTGCAGGAGGTGGTTATAGATACAGTCATTCTTCAGTAACATAACAGGCCTCCTAAATAGCTCAGCGTTTTAAAGAATTGTGTATGATTTTCTTTATCTGTAGTACTCTAATGGTGTGAGGAGATGCAGTAGTATGCAGCACCATCGAAGTAATAATCTTTCATTTCTATTAAAGTATTGAAAAGATCAGCTGGTACATGCTGGGTGATTTACATTCAAAAATATAACTGATGTTTTCCACATATATGAAACTAATACAAAATTGAATAGAAAAAAACATCCCTCAAATTCCAATTTGCAATACACAAATAGTGATTTGGGGATACTACCTAGGTTACTGGCAAAAAGAACAGCAAGGTTTCATAATTCAGCTATATTTCTTTGATCAATATATATTATGTGTAATTTTTATGTGCCAAAAAAATATAATACAGGCACTGCTGAGGTCATGCCGAAACAGACAGATCCAAAGCCAGGTGATTATCTAAATGCTTACTTGAATCTCTTGAAATGTCCAGAAATGTTCTTACTATTCTTTAAACAGTTCCACTTACTCAGTTAGTCATGGCTTGACTTGCTTTCTGAAAACCTCATCAGGATTTAAAGAAAAATTAAGAAAACTCTTTTCAGGATTCCACTGATGACTTCATTCCACTTTTTTTAATCTGTGAAAGATCTTTTGTATTCCATAGTTACTGAGGTTCATAAGAGCCTTTGGCTCACAGTCTTGGATTTCTCTTTGATTTGGAAATACAGGACTACAGTAGCCATATCAGCTTTTCTCATGGACTTTCTGTCCCCTTCAGAGAAGTCCCAATGGCCTCTGAAACAAGACTTCCTTTGCCAATGCCATGATCACTCTTCTTCCCTCCTATTACGTTATCTTTATCTAGGTGTCCATTATTTCTTTTCCTTAGGTTTTCTACCTATTTGTCCAGTACATGCATACAAGCATGGAGTTGCCAAGATTTCCCTTGGAATATGTTTAAAAGATAACATCATATTTGCCAAACACCAAGGCAGTTTTAAGATGTTACATTCTTCATTAGTATTCTGGTTATTTCACCCAAAATGCTCCCTTAAAACTCTTGTGTGAATACCACTGAGTACTGACCATGTATTTCTTCCTTCTTTATCTCTTTGTTCCCTAACTTCTCCCAGGCAAACATTTCAAATTTAGATAGAACCTATGAACAGATTTTGGCATTCGAATCTCCACTTTTTTCACAGTGGACATCATTGTTAAGAATGGATTTAGCTTCTCTGCAATGTTTTTTTGTATCCTGATTATCCATTCTTCCTGCAGACTCTCTGGCAGCCTTTCTGATAGTTGATGTGTTTGGAGGAGTATCTGTTATTTTTTATTCCCTTTGTTTAGACATTCCTCAAAATTGTAACCTTTATTTGTTTGTTTATTATGCCCTTTCTGCTAGACTTAAGCTTTTCTACTTTCTTCATTTGGAAGCAATTTCAGGTTTTTGAAGGATGTCTTCTTGCTTCCAGTAACTTCCCCTACCCTATTGCTTAGCCTTTTCATGTTCCTTTCATCCCGTCTTAAGCCTTTCCACCTGCAGACATTTAAGTGTCATAGCTGGCCCTTGCAGCTCTTTGACAATTTCCTCATTTTTATGCAGTCTCTCTTTTCAAGATAGAGCTCATTTACATACATTACAATTGCTGTTATGGTTGAGGAGGCACACTAACATACCGAAGTACATCCTGCATTCTACTTGGGACCAACTGAAAGACTGCACATTTTCTTGTGAAGCCTTCAGCCAGTTGCTAGACATTGATAGTGTATACAAATGTGGTCTCTGCATTAGAGCCTGATAAGACATTTGTCTGGTCTAGATGGAGTCAAGTTTCCCATGAGTGCTGTATTTCCTGCCTCTGATCTCCATAAGCAGATCACAATCAGTATCACCATTCTGGGATCAAAAAATATATTCTTCCTATCTGAGACCTCAAATTTCAATCTATTTAGATTCTGTTTCCCTCTGAGATAAGTAATTTTTTATGTATACTAAACTACAGCATCACTCCTGTATATTTTGCAACCCAATTACGGTCTCCCACTGATCATATTCAGCATTCTATTATATGTGTCTTTATTTAGTGCTAGACTAAGTAGATAATCCACACAATTTCTTAAATTTCCAGGTTTATGCACAGTTGTAAGTACTGCTGCTTTTGTTCTTGTCTTCACATTCTGTATGAAAAGCACTTTGCCATTCCTAATTCCTCTGTTTAGGTACTGAGTGTGCACGTCTTCTTCCATAACAGAAGAAATATTCCAAATTCTGCAATATTTTGCTTTGGTAAGCTACTCCCCACTCTTAGCTCAGAAAAGTAACTGAAATCTTTGTTATTTGTTTCAGGCATGAGAAACCTGGTTCTTCTATTACTGACCTAAAATCCATTTCTTCTATATAGGTGCTCTTTAATCCACTGTGTCCCTGGTTTCTGATGAATCCATATTCCTACTCCTTGCACCTTCTAATCCAAACATTTAGATTCTTCATCTCATTAGGTCTTGTAGGTTAGGAACATTTTGCTAACATAGATGTACCAGCTGTCATCTTTCTTATGATGTGTCTAAATTTGCCACCAGATCCTTTCTCTTACTTTTCTCTGTTAGCAGTACCCGTGTAAACTGTAATTGCTGGCTTTTCTCCAAAACTTTCTAGGGTAGATCCAGATTCCTTATGAAATCATACACTTCTATACTCAACAGACAAATCACTATAGAGTATTGTCTGGGATGAGAGGCTGTCAATTTGGTTGAAATAACATCTTCTACCACTAAAGTACTTTCTAGCTTGGGTTTCTGATTCCAAAGACACGTCCTCAGTGAAAGAGGTTAAAATGCCATTTTTTAATGAGGAAAGGAACACTTATGTCTCCCAGAGGGATTGTTTCCCTTTTCTTCTGTTCAGTGTCCTCCTCTCTATAAAGCTCTGCTGTCTCTCTCAACACAGGGGATTGTTTGCTTTGAACAAAGGGATTGTTTGCTAAGAACACCTTCTCAAGAGTGCTCTTAAATTTACTCTAAGTGAACTTCTCCAACTCAGCTACTCTGCTCCTTAATAACTAAAATGTCCTCTGAGGGCAAGTGGTCTGTATTATGCATATATGTATACTATGTTTTCAGAAGGGGGTGTTAGCAATAGAATTATAATCCTTGCTTTTTTTGTTGAAGTACTTTCTTAATTTCTTCTTTCAGAGTATAAAAGACAGAGGGTTTTTAAGTTGATTTTGTGTCTGGATGAGTTTGCATACTGGCATATAGTGAACCATAAGATATAATTTGATTATTGTTTAGCTGCAGCACAAACAAAAATGTGTACTGGTATACTATATTATACATTTTCTAATTGAAATTAGAATCTAATTACATAGATTTTTTGTGAACTTGGAGCATTCATTCATACTAATCAATATACGTAGAATGCATTGGTCACATGGTCTATTATTTGTTTACACCAAATACAGCTAGCAAATTCTGTTCTAAATTAAGTTTGGGGGGTTTTTTTCACTGTCTAAAAGTCCAGTTAGGTTTGTTTGAATTGTAAACATTACTTTTCATTTTTTTATCATTAACACCATTCTGCAGTAGTTTGTTTTTATGCCAATAAGTTAGAACCAACGGTTGAAAAAACACATCTCTTCAGCTTTGAGTATTACACCTGCTATTTTTATGACTCATAGCTTAGCAAATTTGCATACCTATATTACTATAAGACATAAATGAATTCTTAGATTTGGGAGCTCATGGCCCAAATGTAGTCCCTAGAAGCACAAAGGGTTTTTTCCCTTGCTGTCCCATCTCTCCATTCTTTGTTTTTTATTCCTTGAAGGTCCCAAATACTACCTATCATTATCCAATGGGTATATTTAGTTCTAGCCTGTTCACAGCAGTCAGCAGAACACTCATAATACTGTAACATCTCACTCACCCTCAAGAGGTATGATAGGTTACCTGGCAGCAAGTCTCATTCAAGACATCAGGCCTATCCAAACTTCCTTGTCAAGGCCAATTCTCAATAAATAACAAGGTGTAGAATCAGTCTGCAGAAATAATACTTTCCTGCACTGGATGCAAATCACCACTAACTTAGTTTTGCATTAAATCATATAAATGTTAACTTAAATATGTAATTAAAAGGTATTGAAGAGAACTTTCAGAAAGCAAATGACTGACAAACTAAGTCTATTATGATCAGTTCACTTTTTAACATGATTTATTAGCTATCAAAAATGACTGTCTTATAACTAGAGAAAGCAGTTACTGTCAACAACAGAAAGCCTTTAACAATGTGAACACATTAAAACTGTCTGTGGCTTCCCAGTAAAATTTATTTCAAGTAAAATACAGGCATTTGTAGATTCTAGACTCCCTTAAAATTATTTAGTGAACCCTTATGGTGAGAAGTAGTAAAAAGGCATAGAAATCTGAGATCCTACCATACTATGAAGTTTTCAGTGAAAGGAAAATTGAAAGACAGTTAGAAAAGGTATATTATTCTTTTCACATGAAAAAAGTCTAAGGAAATAACCATTGAATATTTTCTTCTACTAGCAAAGTAGGGTCTATTAAAACATGATTTGACAGCATATATGAATGCAAGCATATGCCTGGATAATGCTTTATACTCCAAAGTTGGAAATAGATGTTGCTGTTCTTCCCAAATTTCCATCACACTGTTCACAGAGTTGATTCTTCTTTTCATCACTGAATCCTAATTCAAGAGACAACCAAAGTGTTAGTTGTCCTGGTTGTATCTATGCTTTACCTTCTAACCAAGTCTGGAATGTCCCCCAGAGGCCAAACTGAAAATTTTTTCTAAATGTGGTATAGCTTTCTGGATGATAGCAGTCATGAGACAAACCAAGGTATCAGCTATCAATCTCAATTTGCTAGCTGAGAGATGCTGAGGGACAAATGAAGTTCCTCTTAGACTGTAAGTGATTGTATCAGGCTACTGTTTCCTTTCCAGTACAAAATCAAACAAATTATTGATAAAACATAGTATAGGTGAACTCATTTCTGTTTGTGATGAAAAGGAGTACACATGCCACTAGTTAAGGATGACACAGACTGATGGAAAATGTAACAACCCCATTTCAATGCAAAATTCAACAGGCAGCAATTTTTGTTTTATTGGTAATGTTAATAGAAAAGTCTCTTCTTTCCTGCAGGATATGAATATTATAGTTGCATAAGAATTGCTTTGTTTTGAGCTACACCTGGAGCTGAACAACACTGAGTCAGGAAAGTACAGCTAGTTACCCAGAAATAAACAGAGATTAAGAGGGTTTTTGGGCTGAAGACTTAGTTCATGCTCAATGATATACCCCATAGAGATACAGAAATTTGATAAACACCAGCCCACAAGACATTAAGAGGTAACCTTAAAAAACAAAAGAACTTTTTTCATTAGTTTTCCTTTTTCTTCTGTGTAAGAAAGATCAGAGGTGTGAATACGTAGCTGGCTTGTACATAATGTAAAAACACTTTTAAATAAAGATGAGACTGACTGATTATTTAACCTTCTGCTAGAATTATTTAGCCCTTCTGCTAGAAAGACTGCTTGCCATGAAAAATAAAAACAGTTGCCATTCTTGCTTCAACAATGAAATAAAATATACAATAATTTATTTTTTTAATTTCCTTCAAGCTAGCAGGTGCTTACTGTTTAAGTGAGATGAGAGAAAACTTGCATAAAAAATAAAGTATTGATCAAGGCGTGTAGCATAAATTCTTAGCTTTTTTACTTTCTACAACATAACTGTGATTGTATTCTTTTAAAACTCCCTGCCATTACATCCATCAAAACTAAACTGAGTGCATCCTGCAGTGGAGTTTTGGGTTGTGGTTTTTTTTATTTTGGTTTGGTTTGTTATCAATAGCCCTTAAGCAGAGGGCTCTGAACCCAGGGCAGTTTTGTTTCTGATAGAGGTGAGCATCTACACAAATTCAGAACAGTCAGGCCACTGTTTGTACTAGCATCATTAGCCATCTCCAGGTTAAGTTTCAAAAAAACCACTTTTGCCTGTGAAGATCAATTTGAGGCTCATTTCAGGTGTTTGTAGCACACAGCAGCTTGTTGTTCACTTCATGGCATGTTATGTTCCTGGTATATTGTCCTACATACAGTTTTCCAAATTATTCCAAAGAAGCAGAATCAGCCTGTATCTTAATATTAAATTGTTTATTTAAGCACTTGAAAAGAAATGCGAGTTAGTTTAGATTCTTTATATTCTGGGAATCTATTGGCTTGACTCGTATCTCAGTTGCTCAAGTTAAGTCATTTACCCTGAGGTAGAATATCAGAGAGATGATTCAGTAGCTTAGTTGCTAAGGATTGTATCCTACAATCTTAGGCCACATTCTATTCTTTGACGTTGACATTATCTGGTTATTACCAAAGCCTCTTTTAGTGATACACAAAAATTAAATGAAATCAGTATTCATCTTATCTCAATAGCTTGACTGCAACTGACAGAAACTGAAGGTATGCTTTTGAAGTAAAATAAGAATTTGAATGCTGCTCCAGGAAAAGAACCTAGAATGCTTAGACAAAGCCTTTTTTAATAAAATATATGTTCTGAGACCTCATCCTGCAGGTTGGAAAACACTTTCTAAGACTGGTCAGGTGTCAAGTTTCTAAGAACCTCCAATACCACAGGTAAGTTTTCAACTATATGCATATATAAGCAAATACCAAAGAACTTACAAATCATAATAGAAGTTTCATGACCTCTTATAAGAACAAATACAATGCAACATAACAAAAATAGTGGAATATAAGTTCTCTGAAGTTATAATTATCAGAGAGAACACAGAATTTTATGTCATGCATTATGAAATGTATATAAAAATAATTCCAGGGCTAATGGAAAACAAGTGAGTTAAATTCATTTGAATTAGAATTGAACTGAATTGAATTGAGTTAGAAGACAGCTGACTAGAAAGGAGGGATTCATTTTCTATTCTTTCTCTCAGAGGATGCAGGTTTTGTTTTGTGTTTTATTTAACTAAAGAGAAAAGAAAGCTGGAAGCTTACCTTTATCTTGAGCAGCAGCAGGAGTTTTTGGAATACAGACAGAAATGTTGAGAAGTATGGAAATTATATTAAAATATATAACATACTTTGAAAGAAAAGTAATTTCTGCATCCTCCTAACAAAGCCAGAATTATCTGTTTGTAATACACTCACATACACATACCTCTTGTTTTTACACATTGAATCAATGTTTCAGGTTATTTTTCTTAAATATGTGAATGACAATAGTTTAAGTTCATACACATAATATATTTCAACAACTGAAGGTGTGGTAGAGTTTTTTTTTTCAGTTCTCAAAACCATTGCGTCTGGAAAATGCAGTAGAGATTTCCTGCCTTAGAGTTTGATGCTGATACAGCTGACTCTTTGAATGATTCTCACTTAGCATAGAAAGACTAAGCCTACTCTGTGAAGGGTGATACATTTAGATATCGTAGTACATGAAGATGTTATCCTTATAAAAGTCTTATAAATGTTCCAATTTATGTCCAAAATAAATAAAAGCAATAGATATGCATTGATTCTGCTGATCTGTTACTATAGAGGAATAAAATCTAATCCATAATTAGATTTGTACGGAGACAGTATTTTTAAGCAGTTAATACAAAATATTAGTCTTTTTTTTTTTCATACCTACTTGGTTGCAGATCAAAGATGATTTAAAGCAATCCAGTCCAACCAGAACAGATCAGATCCTGTATAGACAGATGCAGAACTGTTGCAACTATGGAAGGTGATGTAGAAATTGTTCCTAAACCAAGCAAACTTCTTTAGAAAAATAACATTTTAGACACAGAATTATTTAACCTGTACTCCTCTGACTTAAAAGGAAGCTCAGCTGAGAACAGCAAATGAAGTCTTCCTTTATTGTAAATATTTCAAGGTACATTATATATTAAGTGGTAACAGTAGAAGTTTTACTTTCCCTCTTTTCTGAGAATTTCATCACTTATTTTGTATTTTGCTCCAGAACAACTATGTATGTACAGTTAGTACAACTTAGAGTACAGAAATCCTTATTTGTAGGAAACAAATGCACCAAAGAGTAAAGAAATATATATATCAGATAAATCTGTGTACTGCCATAAAAAAGGAACTCTATCTACTCTGCTCCACAGTGTCTTCTTATTTACAGCACCTGTAACAACAACAATAAGGCACATCACACAGGACAGTAAGATAGCACTTTGTTTTCACTTACTATTTTGCGTAGTCATATTAAAGTAGTTTTAGTCTGGCCTTACAAAAGCAAATGAAAGTTGGATATCTGTCTGCCAAACATCTGATATTAATAAAGTAGGGTGTTATTTTATTGTTCTTGAAGTATTTCTCCAGGCTCATTTCAGATACAAGTAAGACATGCATGAACACAGTTTCTGCTGTCATCTAATACAGCTTAGGATTGTTTTGTATTCGTGTCTAAAAATCTTATTCCTAGAGTATCCTTCCAGCTCAAGTGCTTTTTAAAAACTAGCTCTGTCATCCTGTATAAGAAAATCATTTCATTGTTTCATTAAACAGAGATTAAACAGAAACTATTCCTCTGCTGAAGAAGCATTCTTAAGGTTAGCAGGAGCCTATTAATTAATGTTTCTTTTCAATTTATTCTTCTCTGAAAGGTTTTTGAAAAGATAGTGCTTTCTCATTTACAGACCTTAATTTTATATGAAAATATGTTGTAATTTTGCTTTGGAGATTATAGTTGCTGAAAGAAGAGTTTTTTTCTGGAAAATTATTTAACAAAGTTTGAAATATTATGGCTCTATTACGCATAGAAACTGCGTAGATTGTGTGAGATAATGTCAAGCTTTCTAATACCATACTAATATCATTAGAATGCTTTATTGTGCCTGGAGCTCCTATGCTTACAGAATACAACACAAGGTCTAGTTTTTCTTTCATCTCTTCTCAGTTCAATCTTTCTCTCTCCTTTTTTTTTCTTTTTAAATATTTTTCATCTGCAAACATCTGTGCCTCAGTTCTTTCTGCTTTCTCACTGTGACGGCTGAAGTTATAAATAAGTAAGTCAGGACTTACTTTGAAGTATAATACCACGATGACCACCTAAAACTTTTATCAGTGTTGTGGTCTAACCTCAATAAGTGCCTAAGACCCAGACAGCTGCTCAAAATCCAAACCACAGCACCATATACTATAAAGAAAATTAACTACAGCCCAAGCAGATGCAGTACAAGATGGTTTTGCTGTTCTTATGACTTTGAAACAAAGCTGCCAGAGAAGTTAGTGCATCTGCTCCAGAGGTACACAGTATTGTACAAAGGATGTTGGGGCAGGTTCAAATGCACAATTTATTAGTGTGGAAGAAAGACCATGGGAATAACAGCATCAAAACAACAGCACAAGAAAAATATGGGGAAAACACTGTCATGGAAGCTATGGAAAATGCTGTCACAGGAGCTTGGGTGAAGAGGTGCAGAGCTGGCAGGCTATAGAGTGGAAAAAGTGAAGGCCCTTAACAATACAAAAGCCTAAGGCACCTAAGGAACTGTGAAAAAACAGGCTGATACCACCTGAAGACTGAAACATACTTTCTTAGGTAGAGGAGATGGTGAGGACAGAAAGGAGAGGTGAGTTCTCAGGCTGATCTGTAGTGTAAAATGATGGCACAGGTTTTTTGGTGGATTTTTCCCCCTGACTAGAACAATACAGAATTGTTTGGAACTACTGTATGCTTTAAACAGATATTAACAAAATTCCAAAAGTCTACTTAATTTGTACAAGCCAATCAATTGAAATGCTGAAGGTCATTTTGTGGAACAAAGTTTGATATACTCATTTTGGAATATTGAGACTTTTTTAGAGAGTTTTATACTGAATTGAATCTGCCTAGAGTTCAGCAGGCAGTTATGGCTTAATCACTTATTTTTTTCTCTTTGAAGATGGTAACTTCCATAATATAGCAAGCAGAAGGTAAAAAAATGTATCATAGAAATGTACATATCCAAAAAGAGAAAATAAGGCATAAAGCATTTGAACTGATGGGACCTGGAAGAAATAGAGTTTATATTTACTGTTTATATTTAATTTTATACATTAAATATTGTATTTGGATAAATCAAAACTCAGTTTTCTTATTGCAAAACGCCTAATACATTTTCTGTTAAAAAAGCCAAGCAATATTTTTTTCTTTCCCATTTACTGTTTAGATTAATCTTATAAAATATTATAAATCTAATATTTTTGTTTAGAAAACATATTCTGAGCTTTATAAATAGTGTCACACAGATGTCAGGAGATTTTATGGAATTAGGAATTTGTAGTTAATTTCGGTTTCTTGATAATTATTGTCTCTTGTTGGTGTCAATGTGATTTATTTACAGAGAAGTCCTGTCATTTGCTTTTACTTAAGGTGTCAAACTGCACGATCTTTAACTTCATTTGCAGCTCTTCTGCAGATACATGCACAGCATCCTGTGATCCAGGTCACTGCCTTTGAGTCACCAAAAGTGGAATTCTATATGACTTCACAATATTGTGGCTCTTTGAGATACGTTGTCCATATACGTGACTTAGGGGATTCTTTGATTTTATATCATTAGCCAAAAAAACCACCCAAATGTTAGAGATGATCCCGTTATTTTCTTTTGAAAAGCAGCTATGGTAACACTAAGAGGGCTGTCACAATGTGTATTGAAGCAGGTATATAAGTAAAGTTACTTTGAAATATGGGGGGTCAAAGTTCAAATAAGAAGATACACTAAGTATGGACTTTCTGAAGCATGTACTTTCATAAGGGAAGAGGAAAAACAGTTGGACTGTAATGAGTACCACAGATAATGAAAATTCTCATGCTAGAGATTACAGATGCATACCATGATTCATACAATCACAGAGTAGTTTGAGGTTGGAAAGGGTCTCAGGAGCTCATCCAGTCTGGCCTCTTACTCAAAGCAGGGTCGGCTACAAGGTCAGGCCAAGTTGCTCAGAGATATATCCAGTCAGGTCTTAAAAACTTCCTGGACACTGCACAACCTCTCTGGGTTGAGTTAGAGTTAGAGTGCTTACCTGTCATTATGGTGATGACAAACAAGTTTCTCTCCCTTTCTGATATAAAAATAAATTCAAAATAAAACCATGAGTTTATGTCAAGAGCACTAACTGGGTGTACATTTTTCTATTGAGCTATGACAAAATACATTCTTTTCTCCAAGACCAAGCTCTACTTTTTAGATTGTTTTACTCTTTCATATATTCCTGTTTCCTTAAAAAAACAAAACAAAACAAAAACAAATGAAAAACCCCTGTAAACATAATTTCACCATATTCTTGGATCCATTATTGCACAAACGTAATTCTAGAAGTATGTCTGTTATTTGGGATTTAATGCCCAAGTTCTCCTGCTTAGGGGCTTTCTTTGCTTGTTTGTCTCATGCTCTATTTCTTTTTTTAGATGCCACAGGATTTCAACACACCACAGCACTGAGAAGTGTACCCACTTTCCTCATTTTAAAAAGTCAAAAGTTTGTTATGGCTTCCTAATTTTCAGAAAATTGACAATCACAGAGAACCACAGCCATCCCACTTGAATTTCATGTCATGTGTTATATTTTTCTAGCTGTATTCTTTCTTAGCTTTACTCAATATTCAGCTGGTAGTGGCTTTTGGGCACTAGAATAGTATAGCTAGAAAAAAAACCACTACTGTCTTTTAAAAATGTGTATTTTAATAATCATTTGCAGCATGTTTTAAAGATAATACAGGCTTGTAGCTGTATCATCTGAAAGTATCATAAACTTTCATATATAAACCACAGGAAATATATTTAAGGAAACAAGGACAAAAGTGAGGTTTTTATCTAAAAGGTTTACCTTTCTATCTTTTTTCCAAGTAACTCTGCAACATATCTAACCTCAGATGATCCACCTAATAAAGGGATAAAAGGAGTCAGTGATATAGCATAGATTTAACATCCTATTACTGCTAATTAGGTTTGCTTCACTTGCTTCACTTTCTTTCGCATCCTTGTCTTATAGCTTCTCTTGACCTTGATAGATGTAGGTGTCTAGAGATGAAATATGGTCATTGCCAAATAAACTCCTGCTTTCACCAAGCGAAAGTTCTTTCAATGTTTTATAGCTCATTTTTTGCCTCCTCTGTTGTACAGGCTGCCGTATTAAAATGATACGGTAATGGTAATATCTGTTGAGGTACAGCATGTAATACATCAGCTTAGTAACTCCTTCGCCATCAAATAACACTTATCTAGTACCATAAAGATAGAGGTTTTATTTTCCTCTGCAAGTCTGTGACCTCTCTACCAATTATCCCAGGCTCAGGATCAGCCAGGCAGCGAGAGAAACAGCATGAGAAAATGGCTCAGTGCTAAAAAGAAGCCTAAAAATTTCCCAAAAAAACAACAGGCTTCATCTTTACCAGGCAGGGGGTCAGAATCATCAGCAAAGGATGAATGGCTACCTACTGCGGGATAACCAGGGTTTCAGAAGCATCCAAAGCTTTTCTGCTGCTCCAAAAGCTTACCACTGTTTAACAGCTGTCACAAGAAGGCTAATGACCACAGGGAATGCATCAAATTTCCCATCTCTGAGACAGCAATGTACTTATCTATCATTCTATATATAGATTGAAAGATACACATATTAATTTGTGGGTTTTTTTCACTACTGTTATTCACTGATGCCAGTATTAAAAATGGAAAAAAAGATACATAGTTCCAATGAGTATGATTTGAGCGAGACAAGATGCACAAGGTTAACGAATTAAAGGCGATAAAAACATAAATAACTCTTTTCAATATAAAATAGATGTACAACATATGCTCATGAGGAAGTCAAAGTGCAAATAATTGGGTTCACTTAAGTCACTGAAAACCAGAATATAAATAAAAATTATAATGTATTGGAGCAAATTATAAAACAAATTTGTTATATCTTTTGGTACTGATGCCCACACAAATTTTGCAGGTCTTGTTGTGATTGTGAACGCAGATGGTAAAATAAGTGACAATGGGGTTTAGGTTGAATGTATTTCAGATTTAACTTTCTTACCCTTCTATTACATACATATAGAAACCAGGAAAAGTCACTCCTTTTTTATGGAAGTAATTTTTCAGTTTCTTCTTGTAGCATATAAATACAATTGTAAGTTGTACTTTTTTAATAAATTAATTAGAAAAAGCTAGAAGAGCTTACTGGTGAACAGGAACATTTTTTCCTGAGATTGGATGGGGTCTTTTTTATTTTTTTTTATGCTGGATTTGGGTTTTTTAAGGCTCTTTGGGACATGGGGCTCTTTGGCTGTATTGTCCATATTTAGTTAAATGAGGATGTGTTTCCTTGGTGGCCCTTTGCTTGTGTTTGTGCTAACAGGCTACACTACATGGTTTTTCATTATCAACTGCCTTTATCAAACAGGAATTTTTTTTCCTTTGTTCTTACCATGTGCATATGTATTCTTACAGATAAGGATTTATTAGATGACTTGTCCAAATTTCTATAGTAAATTCACTGATTGAGACTCTAGGACTTCAGTGTCCTAACTTCTGCTTGCATACAGCCCTGCATAAAAACTGTTCAGTAATACTTGGAGTCTCAAGTTTTATTCCTATATGCACCTCAAATGCAGAGACATGATTCTGCGAACAGCATTTCACAGGTCTGCAACATCTAGAAACTGCACTGGTGGAGAAGTCTTTCACACCTTGGAAGGGAGAAATAGGGATTACCTCTGAAGTCTGTGTCAATCAATCATTGGCACTGATGCCTATTAGATTGTTCCCTGAGCAGGTGCAAAAAAGCCATAACATCTTTAAAAAACATAACATCTTGTATTTTCTGCACTGTGAGTTTAAAGTCATTAATTACTGTCAGTTAAGACCTCTTCTCTTCAAGGGTAAATGGAATTAGATTTTCTAGCTAACAAGTGCTAAAACTCCAAGTCTTGTCTCCTCCCTTGGACAGTATGAGACAAATTTCCAAAAGTCAAGTCCTTCAGTTGAGAGCTTTAGGCTTTATCTTCAACCTGCAAAATTGAAATGAGGCTTTTTCACTTTGCAGAAGCATTATGAAAATTAACTCTGTACTGCTTAGAAAACATGAGTGCCATGAAGATTACATGTATGATTCTTTGGTCTTTATGAGACAAAACTTCTTCTATTTAGAATATATAAGCATTTCACAAATTAGAAGAAATTAAGATTTCAAATTCTGGCAAAGAAGTGTTGTCTACTCTCCTGTCTCTTGTAATTTGCTGGGTAATGATAGATAGTTTAGCTGTAG
The DNA here is from genome assembly GCA_013398125.1 of Aegotheles bennettii. Classification (NCBI taxonomy): domain Eukaryota; kingdom Metazoa; phylum Chordata; class Aves; order Caprimulgiformes; family Aegothelidae; genus Aegotheles; species Aegotheles bennettii. The sequence continues at coordinate 27,501 of VZRW01012138.1, forward strand.
GCTCCGGACAGATTATTTCACAGTATGCAATGACCTTCTGCTCTACAAAATGTCTTAACAATATCTATCATTATGGCCTTTCTCTCTTTTATGAAATGTTGTGACTTCAAAATTTTCATGGTGTAGACTCTTGTATGCCTTTTATTTTTTTACTGTTTTGATCTTCCTTTTAAGCCTATTATTATTATGTGTTGATAGTAGTCTGTACTCAAACTAAATATTTTGAATCTTTTATCATATTTTATTGTTTTTCCATGATAAACTTGGTAGATGAGTTAACACGCAATAGACGTGAAAAAGAGACAAAAGTGAAAAGTTGTTAGCTTCTTTAGGAAACATTAGAGGAAAGAAGCCTGTTACTGTTAAGATTAAATGAGGACAAATTTGAACAAAGGAACCATATTTCTGCTTGTACAGTGAGGATATAAGGAAGACATTGCACCTTTAAGTAGGGCACAGGAAAATCTAAGCCCAAACAATTTTATTTGCAGAAGTAATATGACTGCTTCCTGACAACCATGGAGCATACTGTGGCCATTTCTGACAAGCTATGAGATTTAAAGTAGCTCTTTACTTTCCTATGGTGACCTTGAAGTGATCTATTTACAGAAGGGGCAGTTTAATGATTTAAGTCATGATCTGGTGCAGATGCCTTTAGCAGAGTACTCACTGTCTCAAGTTTAAAGATTGTGGATAGGCACATGCGAGTTTGTTACTGAGAAAAAATAAGGACTTGATCTATTTGATGTCTTCCCATTTCCTCAAATGAGTTTTGATTACAGTTAAAGTGCTCAGGTTGGAATTTTTAAGTTAGATAAAAAAGAGAATAGGCAATCCAGGTAATAGTGTGTTTGTAAGGGCATGGGAGATAAATTCAGGAAAATCTTCTTTAGCTTCCATTACCATCTTTTGTATAGAACAAACATTTGAGTATTGGAATTTTGAAATACTAGATCCATAAATGAGGAAGAATGCGTTGGAATCAAGAACGGAAGATGGAAGTAAATGGGGGAATGGAGGGGGGAATCCTGCATACTAGTAATTGTGTTTGTATGGTTTGTGATGATTAGTTACATGAAGAACAGTTAATAGTATCACATCTCTGACTTTTGAAATACAAAATAGCAACGAAAGTCATCTGAAGATGACTATATGAGATTTTTATATAAAGCTGCATGAGGTGTCATGGAGGATGGTAACATGTCCAATACCTGATTCAAAGGAAACAGAAGAATTTAGCCAAAAGTATAGTAATTTTTTACCGTGCAAATTGAAAAGTAAGGTGGGACTCCATCCTAGAAAGAAGAGTATTTTGCAACTGAAAGCAAAGTAGGTAAATAGTGTCTGATGGAAGCTGCTGGAAGAACAGTCCAGTTGGTGCCAAAGTCATCTTCTGGTGGAAAATATTGCAAAATGTGAAACTGAAATGTGAAAGTGCAGTGGTTTTTTTTTCTCTTCTGCCTTACATTTGGCGTCTTCTGACTACTTTATACTATCACAATAGGTAAGATTGCCTAAAGGCAATGGAAAATCTTGTTGAAGCTTTGATTGATATGTTTCTGAAATACAGAAGAAGTTCACAAAATTAATTATGGTCTACACAATAGCTGAAGAGGTTTCACTACCTTCAGGGTGTGGTGAAATAGGGTTTCTATGTATTTGGATGTAAGAGAAACAGAAAACTAGGGATTTCTCTTAAATCATTAAGAGTCATATAAGCCTCTCTTTAGATAAAAAAGAGATCGAAATGTAACTGCAGATTCCTTATTTCAAAAAGGGCCAAAAGCTCATTTTACTGTATAAACGGATCTTCTAAACAAATGTAGATGGAACTGCATGTATCCATTACTATAAAACAACCTATGCTCTATAAAAATCAGAAAGGCCTGATCCTTGAGTGTGGATCAAGCAAATATTAAAGATGTTTAATCTGGTAATTTTGAGTTCGACTAGAATATTATTACTTGTTTAATTCACCTTCATGTTTAAAGTGAAAGCAACTGCAAGAAATTAAATATTGCTTAAAATATTCAGGGCAGCAGCATATGCCTCAAGAGATAAGACTTTTACTGTTAGTTTAATTAAGAGACCAAAAAGCAAGCTTCAAGTGTTATTTACAAGTTCTTGACATATTCACTAATGAATCATAGGATGCTGTAAAGGTTATTCTGCCTATTACAAAAGAAGTGCATGATATTCTTTTTTTTTAACCAACTTATTTTCTTTGCAAAGTTTTATTGTATTCATGATAGATCTATGTGTTTGAAATGGGAAACAAAGATTATTTTTTTTGCTGTTTCAGCTAGCTAGCTGCCCAAGTTCCCATGTGAGATAGAGTACAGGGGTACATTGCTATGTTCATTGTTGTACATTAAGCAGTTAAGCATACTACCAGCACAATTTTTACTACTCTGTATTTTCCAGAACACTTAATTTATTTTTAGGAACATCACAAATGTTTGATGCCACTGTCAGCACACCAGATAATGAAGGATTTACAAAATCCAATACATTCTTTGCCTTAGTACAATCAATCTCTATTCTTTCTCCATGCATATTTATCAACCTGATTGGTACTTTTTTTGTTTCTTGTTCACTTAAGATCTTTCTCATTCATACACATACATTCTTTTTTTCAGTATTTATCTGTTGCATTAGAACATCTCTCAGCTAAAACAATACATGAAACAAATCTTTTTTCCAAATAAGTGTTTTTAAGATTGATAGAGATGGTAGCGAGTTCTTCCTATGATATAAGGGGTGCTAGACAATGTATAATAACATCCGTATTAGCATTGTGTCGAATTTTTAAGTAGCAGTTCTAAATACAACATGCCTTACATAATAATGCGTTCCTCATCTTCTTCTGTCTTCTAAAGAACAGGCATCAGCTTACTTCAGCTGTGGCTAGCTACAGAAGGACAGATTTTGAGATACAGTATTTATAGTTCTTGTTTTTATAGTGTTGTCTAGATTAGATAACCAACATTAGAAAGCTATTGACTTGTCACTATGAGCAAAGGATTTATTCATCTTAAAACTCAAAAAAATAAAATCTTGTCTCTCTTCACATCATCAGAAATTAGAGATTAAGATTTTACCTGAAAATAATGACTGACCATACTGGGCACTGAAGGGAGAAATAACAATCTATCCAAACTAAGCTGAGCTATACACACTCAGAGGAAAGGAAGAAAAGCTAACATTCAAAACCTACCTCAAGGGTGACTGTGAATAGCAAATTAGATACAGCTTGTGGTAAAGTGTGTCTGGAAAAAGGCCATACCTCTCCCTGCTGAGGTCCTTAGATACATTTCCTTGTCTGCTTCAGTTTTCCTGCATTTTGTACATGAATCCAGATTTATCAGTCTCTGGCAGCTAGCAAGGGTACAGCAAAAAACTGGAAGGAATTACATCTCCCTCAGCAGCAGGTGCTTTCCCTCTGGCAAGAGACTTTCTGAGGATCTTAAATGGACCCATTTAATTTCAAGCCATGTTCTAAAAGCTGTGTTTGGTTTTGGAGGAGACTCTTCAAATCAGACACTCATTCTGATATAATGTGACAGTTTGTGCCCTGAAAGATTCAGTTACAGTCAAAATGAGTGGATTGTGTCCTCTTCACCTGCCCCATAGCCTCTTTCACCAGCTGTAAGATTGTCCACATTAGGAGCTTTACCACATCTACAAGCCCCTCTGTTCCTTCCAACAGAGGCAGGGTGGTAAAGACCTCCTTCCACAAGCCAAAAAGAGTCAATTAGGATTGAAAAAAGCTGGCTTAAAAGCCAGGACACCACTTTTTTAAGGCTATGTGCCTCAGACAACAAGGATCAGAAATACTATTATTTTTCTATGTGTGTCAGATGACAAATTCTTGATAAGGAAGGAATGCATTGAGGAATGAGGTAGACCAGCACTGATTCAGTAACTCAGTGTCTGCAGCTGTCCCAAAAGTATTATGTGAAAATTAAGGCTGATAACTATTATTCTTACCTCAAGATGTAAATAGGCCCAGATATCCAGATATTCAGTAGAACGGGAGCTACAGATCTTAAAAAAACCCTTTTTTTAAAATTTATGTGGCTGGATACATTTTCCAGAAGAATTTTTCACTCTGTGTCAGGTGAATTATCAAGGTAACACCCTTTAAAAACACCCTTTAATATTATGCAGTCTTTGGCAGCTGGTATTGGGTAATTTCAACAACTTCAGAGAATCAGAAGGGAATGTTTTTAAACTGAAACTGTTGTTTCCTGCAAAATTTTGTTTTCTTTGGAGTTTCCTTCAGTGCCAACCACACTGCCATGTGCTTATATAGTTGGGTCTATTTGTATCCAGTGAGAATGTAATGTCGTGCTTTTCTTTTGAAGTCCTCAAAGCTGTATGAAACTTGTTTAGAAGTTGCTGCCTATTCTGTTTTTCAGTTCCCTGGAAGGGAAAGCCATACTCTATTTCATAATCTCATGCACAATCTAGGGGTGCCTTCTTTATTATAAAAGTATCTACTAGAATTCAGACTTTTCTCTTAGCATCGTGTAACTTTGTGGCTTTGTAAGATTCACTGTAGTTTGAATCTTATTTACTTTCATACCATCATGTTACTCTTCGTGCACAAAGCAGAGGAACAACTTACTAACAGCTTTCTCTATATTCACACTGACCATTGTTCTGGTTTGGCTGAGACAAGGATTTCATAGGCAGAAGCCTTTAGGCAGAAAGAGAATTTAGCAAAGCAAGCTATTCCTCTGTATTGAGTCTGGCTGGCATGAAGATAACTTCCCATAACAAGCCTCATAGTACTGTGCTCTGTATTTATAGCTAGAATGATGCTGGTAACACATCAACGTTTTGATAACTGCTGAGCAGTGCTCACACAGCATCAACAGCTTCCATTCCAAACCCACCCACCCCCAAAAAGCCAGTAAGCCAGCAGTGAAAGGGATGTTGGGAGGGGATGTAGCCAGGACAGCTGACCCAAACTGACCAAAGGGATGTTCTGTACCATATGATATAGTGCTCAGCAATAAGAGAATGGAGGAAGAGGGGGGACATTCATAATTAAAGCATTTGTCTTCCAAAACAACCACTATATGTACTGAGGTCTTGGGTTCCAGGAAGTAGCTGGACATCACCTGATGATGGGAACTAGAAAATGTCTTAATGTTTTTCTTTTCTTCTGCACTTTGCCTTTGCTTTTTCTTAATAAACTGACTTTACCTTGGCCCATGAGTTCTTCATCTTATTTTCTCCCCCTGTCTTGCTGAGGAGGGGGAATGAGAGAGCAGCTTGGTAGAAACTTGGTGACCAGCCAAGGTCAACCCACCACATCCTCCCACGTCAATCTACTATATCTCCTAATCTATTGTAGGAGGTGGAGTAGACTTGTTAGGTAGCTGTGTCGTAATGAGCATAGCTGACAGGCTTTTCATTCTGAAGACTTCCAAGAGTTTTTGGACAATGTTCAGTTCATCATCAGGCAAAGGTACCTGCCAGCTCCACCAATAGGAGTCATTTAGACATATCAGCCTGGGGTTTCACACAAGCCATTTAGGATCTCATAATTTTGGAAACAACACAGCATGTTAAAAAAAATCGTGACATTCATTCTGCACTGCTGGCAGGCCATGAATTAAAAAAAAAATCAATCCAGTTGTAACTAGGTGAATGGGAACTTCACAGCTGCCATTCCTAATGATCTGTCTTCATCTGCAGTGTTGTAAAAACTGTGAAGTCTGAAAGCACCTTTTACAAAAGCTTGTGATACATTCCTTTCTGGTTTTAACTGTTGTATTTTGCTTCCATGACATGAGAGAAATGTGTTGCTTTGACTTTGGAGATGGAACTAATATTTGGAACTGATATTCCTATTGCATTTGGCTGACTCATTGGCATAGGAGTAGAATTACATCTGCTGTATATTAATGGTTCCTGCATTTTGTGTTATTTACTCTGATTAAAGTAACTAAGATCTAGCTTATTAGAGGTACAATGAAACCAAGTTAACTGTAGGTGTAGCTTCAAAGCAAGCTAGCTAAATGTATATGTTTGCATAACTTCATTCAGTGGCATGACTCAGTTTCCTTTAGACTGGAAATAAGATTAAATTAAACAAAATTACAGACCCCTTGGACCTAAATTTCTGTTTCTATGCAAGAGTTTGTTGTTGCTTAAATCATATAAAAGTTAAATCAGGTCATTTTTCTTCAGTGTCTCTGCCTAGACAAGGCTTAAATGATTGTTTTTGGCAAGCATGTCATCACATGATAAAATTCATGTTGTGATTAAGGTGGATGTAGGCATTTATCTTCTGCTGACAACTTCAGACAAAAGGAAGATTAGTGAAGATATTCTAATTGTAAAGTGACCTTTTCACTTTAGGGATATTGACAGCTATCCTCTTATTTCTGTACAGCATGTTTGCCATCATGATAATTAGGTTTTTGTTAGTCTGTTGTTGGTTTTTATACTTACAATGCTCTGTCTTGAAATATTTGTAGATTTCATCTGCTTTTCTCAAGATGTACTACATACCTGACAAAATGTCAGCAAATAGTAGAACATGTTTTTTTAAAAGGACTCTTGCTTTTTCCATGTTCATACCAAACGATAATTTTGCTGACCATAAAAAAATACACTCTTTCTTTTTCAGTTTTAAGAAACATTTTTTTCATGTATATCCCTTTGGGATCCATCTGGTTAGAATGCAGAAGAGTAGAAAAACTGCAAAGCTTCATGTATAAATTGAGAAAGCATAAAACTTTTGAATACAAGAACATAAAGCTGTATTTGCAGCTCAGTTTTCACTAACTACTTAAAAACTCAGGCAGCTATAGGATGGAAACGTTTATTTAGCAATTTTTAAAATAAAGTTTATCTTATTGCATGCTTGTGGTGGGGATTTTCAGTTATTTTGCCAGTGACAAAGTGCCAAAAGGGCTAAACAGTAAGAAGTAGATTTGAATTTGATTTGGCAACTGGTCAGCTAAGAAAGCCCTATTACATTTTTGTTGTTCAAGTACAAATGAATAAATCTGCTTGCAACTCACTCTTTAGATGGGATCTCTGGCAAGGTGCTGACACTAGGTGTAGTTGTGGTCTGACTTTTCATCTTCTTGTTCAGTACCACTGAATAAATGCAAGGATTATCCTGATTTACAGCAGCTGTAACCTATCAGAAATTTACCATCCTTCTTTCCTCAGAAGAAAGAGGAATTTTGACTATACAGTTTGGCTTAAATCATAAACTAGATGTTGATGTAACTTCTCTTTGACAATGTCACCCTGTGGTGGTCAAGTTGATTCGCTGCTGCTCAGAATCCATTGAACTACAGACTTGTAATTTACAGGTAAGGTAAGCTCTTCTACGTTTGTACTTTGACTTTTATCTTTACATACTGTGCATATGATGGGATTCATGTTAGGATCTAAAGAAAAAAAAAGTTAAAAAAAACACTCTAAATTGCTTCTTCAAGAAAATATTCCTGAAGCTATTCCAAGAGTTTCTAGCTTTCCAAGTCAGCTACAGATGTGGAAATGTAAGTGTCTCTTTTTGTACATACAAGTACAAATGTATGTATATTTGTACATATAAATGTAATTTGTACATTATACAAAATAGCTTGCTTTCTACAGTTGATAATGAAGAAAACATCCTATATGCTATAATGCCACTGACAATAAAAATCACTGAAAAAAGTCTTTATTTATTTATAAAGTATCCTTATTTATGTCTGATATGCCATGGAAGAATGGTTGTTTACACCAGTCTCTCTTTTATAAATCCCAGCAATAAGATACATTTGTTTTCGTAATAATTGGTAATCATTGATGCTTCGCATCAAGCATGTAGTCTTACCATCTTTTCATACATGCAGACTTCAAAGTTTTTAATTTTTCAATTTTTTTTTAGTTTTCATATACTTTAAGTGTGTTTGATGCCTTCTGTTCTTAAAAGATCATTGTAATATTTGACATTAGGCACCTGTCAGGTGACTATAGAGATACAAAGGGGAATTATTAATACAAGAATATCATGTGCCAACAATAATGGGCTTAATGTGTGATAAGGACCATGTGCCACTATACTCTTTACCCAAAAGCATTGCTCTGTTCATGTAGGTGGAGTCTCTCAGAACTACTGAAAGTCCCCAGGTCACATGTATCATACATTGTCAGCTGCTGTTACTGTTAAGAAGGAGTTGTCTTCTGTCAGTGAGAGTGCTTGTCAAGGAAAGAAGGAAGCAGATATAAAGAAAAAGTAATTCTTTTACTTTCAGATCCCTAAAGGACTCTCTTCAACTGGAATTGTGACAAATTCTGCAACTGTGCAGAGACACACAGGTGCTTACAGATCATTTTGTATAGTGGTGGTCAGGATTTTGATCCACATTACTCACCTTTTATTATTTGAATCATCCTCATAGACTTTGTTTGTTGTTATTGAAGGCAGACAAATAGAAAAATATAGATGCATATAAAATCAGCAGACCATATAGAGTAAACTTAATGAAATAATATATGCCTTACCTGAAAATATTGACAATCAGTCTAAATTGTGTTGGGTTTTTTTCCCTTCAAATATAGCAAAGAAAAACCAAAAATATGTTCATTTGTTTTTATAAAAACTCCTTATTAGGGAAGTATTAGTCAGACATAAAAGGACAGAAGAGAGTTTATATTATTGGCAAACACTATAGTAATATGCAGATTAAACTATCCATAATATAGAATATCTCATGATATTTTAAAGTTTATCTTTCCACTTAGAAAAAAAAACAAACCAGCCAGTGTGGAATTTTCTTCTTCAATACTGTAATCTAGAGATCTATGCCAGGGACATGGGAAAACTCATAAAACTTAGATCTGGATATGGATGCACTTTGTTAAAGACTGTAAGGATCTAACACTGGAAATTAGGCTCAACCATTGCTTCAGTTTCATATGCATATTCTAACTACCTGCCCTTTATGAAGAGCAGACAGGATTAATTCAGACTTGTATTGTGAATATATCACTGTCTGTACTCAAAATTGAAGTAGTTTATGCATAATATTATAAAAGAATATGGTATGTGCTGTGATGTTTATGCTTGTCACATGCATTTTTTTCAAAGAGTCTGCCCTTACTAGGGTAATTCCTCTATTCTTATGGTAGCATAAAGTGAGTGAGGGATGAAAAGAGAAGTGTATAAGTTGTCTAAAAGTCTCATCAAGCTTATCTTAAAATCTATACTTTGAAGTTGTCAATGCCAAAAGCTATGATATAAAGTATAACAGGAACAAAGAATTATCCATGCAGAAAACATAAAGAAATGTGAGTTTAAAGGTGAGCTTTAGAGTAGTTATTTATTCTAGATAGCAGTCTCTATAAAATGATTTACCCTGATGCCAGTAATTTTATCAATAAAAGTAAAAGGATAACAAATTGGTCTTTAAAGGTGACAATGTGGTGATTGAAACGAGTGGTGTTCCCATACATATAAAGCGGCAAAAGCCTTTCCTCCATCTTTAGTAGTATATAAATCAATCAGTCTTGCAGACCCAGATCACAGAATCACAGAATCTAAGGGGATGGAAGGGACCTCGAAAGATCATCTAGTCCACCCCCCCTGCCAGAGCAGGGTCATCTAGAGTCCATCACACAGGAACGCATCCAGGTGGGTTTTGAATATCTCCAGTGAAGGAGACTCCACAACCTCTCTGGGCAGCCTGGCCCAGTGCTCTGTCACTCTCACAGTGAAAAAGTTTTTCCTGATATTTACATGGAACCTCCTATGCTCCAGTTTACAACCATTGCCCCTTGTCCTAGATCCGGATTTTTTTCTCATGATTAAAAAATCCTTTATATATAAACAGATTCTTCTAATAATAAAAGACATTTGGCTGACTAACATCTTCACACAGCCACAAATAATATTGTTGTGTCACCTGTGATGATATATTTAAACAATAAAGTTGAAATTGGTCATTCCTAGTTAATAAAAAATACTCCTTCAATAATGTAAAACTGAACACAAACTCAATACATTAACTTTTAGATTACTGTCTGGAGACTCTACTTTACGATTGTGGGAGTAGTTCAACAAAACCCTTCTGCAGATATTTTTTTCTTGGAGAGAAATCAGATTTGGTGGTATAGAAGCATTCTACAAGATCACTATAGATTTGCCTGACATAATGAAATAACAACTAAAAACATTCAAAGTTAATAAATTGAATCGATCAGGAAATAGTCTAGATTTTTCTCTCTCAAAAGTCATCTTTGCAAAACCATATTCTTAATATGGAAACTGTGTTTTATTGGAGAAAATTCTTCTGATGCAATTTTTTTTTTTAATTGCACTGAAAGAAAAAGTCAGATGTTTTTTAGTCCCAGCAGCAGAATGAGATTTTATGGTCCATTCACCTCAAGAACTGTTTCCCTGAAGGCTTTAATTCCACAAATAGTCATTCAGTTTTGATGGGCAAGTTGACAAGAACAAGAGGGAAAATATTTCGTTGGTCTATCAGTATAAGTAAGCAACCTGTTATTTTAAAAAATAAATTTTAGAACTGTAACCAGATATGTCCCACGAAGGACACAGAAAGACATGCCCAGTGAAACTTATTAGAGAAGTATCTGTTAGAACTAGAAGCAACTATATTCTGAATCATAAAAATATTTTAGTACAAACAGAAGAAAGAGAAGGAAATTTCAGTCATGGACTCTGAAAAGTAAACCATTTTTTGGATATAAAAATCAAGGTTAGCTCAAACACAATTTCAGACAAAATCAGTTCCTGAATATTTTGCATAGTTTGTTCTGGAGCTCCATCCTCTTTTTCAAGTGCAAAATGGCAAATTAACAAGTATTTCGACTTTTATGCTTGTTAACTATGACACAGCACCAGATTCTTCTGCTTGTCTTGCATCTCTTTTCTTGCAGCCCAACTACACTGATCTTCCAAAGCCTTGTTTAGGATCCTAAAGAAATTAATTAAACAATTGTCTACAGTTTTCTCCTTGTTACTTTCCACTTTACTTTGGTTTATCAGTCCTTTTCGCGTTCTTTACTTTCCAATGATACCAACCAGAGACTGTCCAGCAGTCTCAGTGGGCTAAAGATGTTGGAGTTAATGCTGTACAGACAGGTAGTTTGGCTTTCCATATTTACTTTTCATTCCCAGAGTCCCTGGTGCAAAACAGATCTTTTCCTTTTAATGTACACACTTTGTCAAGCACTAGATGTAGTCATATTGTCTTCTTTACTGTTGTGCTAGCTCATCAAGTGTACTGGTGATACTAAAATAATACAATTCTGCCTCAGCCAATCTTTTCCTTTTCATTGGCTTGTTCACTTAAGAGACTTTTACATCTCTTCTACGGTGACTAGCTTTAAATCTGAGCATTTACTGACATGGTGCTGTAAGAGAGCAGAAGGTCAAAGAGAAGGAAGACAAGAAATAAAACTGGAAAAACTATCTGTAAAGGCTTGTGAAGACCTTGTCTGTGTAAAGATGAGTTCTGCCTATAATATATAGGGCAATTTCTTTCCTAAATGCTTCTTTCATTTTATTTTTGTACCTTTGACCTGACCCAAACTTCCATCTCTTCTTTCCAGAGACTCCATTATTTATTTTTTTCATTTCTCCATTAATTATTTGGTTCCAGCAACATCCAATACTGCCAGGGATTAAAAAAACCTGTTCCTGTGTTAGCTGTGATTCTTAGCCCTGTTGACAGATCTAAAATATAGCCTCTTGCAGACTATATAAAGATGAGAAGCGAAATTACGTTTGAACAACAGCATGATCTGGAATTTGAGCTTTGTGAATTCAGACTTTAACACAACACTTCCCTTTTTCCCATGTAAAGACAAATGAGCACAGCAGCCTTTATGCAAGACTGAGCGTCTTCAGCTACTCACCACAATATTTGTTCTTACAACTGAAAAATATGCACATGCTCATGAGGGGGTGAGAACATAATCTCAATTTGATTGTAAACTAAGAGCTAGACTGTGTTTTGAAAAACATGAAGAAGAGGCAGAACAACAAGTTTCCTTAAGGAATAATGGTAGACCTGTTTTTAAGAGTTTTTAGGAAAGGTCAGAATGCTGTGAGGCTGCAGTTCTGCCTTTGTTTCCCTTTGCTTCTTCAGTTATCCCCAAATTGTTAGAAGATCACACAATTCCAGGTCTAAGCAAACTTCATTAAATATTCAGAAAGGTTTAAGAAGTCAAATTGTTCCCCATATTTGATGCTTGGAGATAAGTTGCATTCCAAAAAAGTCAATGTACTGAATACTGAGCTCTTAAATGAGTACAGGACTCAACTCTGGAAAATCTGGTCTCCTTGAAACTTGGATGTTAGTATTAGGGCTTGATGCTGGGTGCGTGGAGGAAGAGAATAGCTACCTCTGTATTGGTGAATTGAAACACATGCAGAAATGTCTCTGGACATGAATTTGGCCTGCATTAACTACTGCATTCCCAAAGAATTCCCAAGCAGGCTTTGAAAATTAAAACGCTATCACAGGGTAAAATCACAAAATCATTCAAGTTGGAAGGTGTCACAGAGAAAAACTATTAATTTGGTACAGTTTAAACCAAGAGCAAGTTTGAAATGGTCTATTAGTTTGCTAATGATGTGTATTTAACCAGCAAACAATGAACTATATATGCAAGATAAATATAGTTATTATAGCAGATAAAGTAGAACACATTTACGAACTGTTAATAAATCCATACAAATTATTAAATACGTGTCAATAGATAATCCCAAGGAGTTCTAATCACAAACATACACACAGTGTTACACACACAACCCCTCTGCCCCGTCTGGGGTGCACATTCCCCTACACGCACCCATATCCTGAAGCAGTTGTGGGTGCTCTCACCTCATGGGACTCTGTGCTGCTCCCTGCAGCTGGTAGAATTGCACCCATGAGTAGACAAGCACCCACGGAGGTGTAGATCCCTGCTTGCAGCAGTCTGTATCCTTACACTTTTGTCTGACAGCTCATGGCATCTGACCAGACTGCTCTGTCTGGCCAAGGCAGAGGTGTGATGCCAATGGGATGACTTCTAGCAGTGTCAAACCAGGTTTTTACTGCTGTTTTGTTTACTCCAAGGTCTCTACCCACATATTACAACCTGTATTTCTTTTATAATTCTCCTCAGACTGACTCCTGCCTCATTTCAAAAGTGCCTCTGTAATTCATTGATTATTCTTTTCCCCTTTTATGTGATCAGCTGGGGGCTGATAGTTGCCTTTCTATTTACCAAAATAAGCTATGAGCAAATGTTCGCTCGTTTTGCATATTCAACCTGTCACACACATTAATTACCCTTGTGTTCTTACTCTAACAGATGCTGTTATCCAGGCCATTTGCCAAAAGTAGACTGTGAAAACACCCTACAAAAGAAATCTTGTGAAGTCATCTAGTCCAACCTCTTGCTCAAAAGAGGTTCAACATGCAACTCAGATCAGATTGGCTAGGGTTTTGTCCAGCTGGGTCTTGGAAACCTCCAGAAGTGGAGATTACACAATCTCTTGCAGCAAGCAGATCCAATAGTGAGTAGCCTAACATTCACAAGCCCTGGTCCTCAAGAGTACTTCAACCACTGTGATAACTATTGGAGGGAGAACACAGTAGAACATAAGAAATTCAGGAGATTCTTGGAATGCATTGATGATAACTTACTTCCCCAAGTGCCCTAAGGAGAAGGACTTGGGGGTTTCTGTTGTTGGAAGGTCAACACGAGCCAGNTTTTTTGTTGTTGGAAGGTCACCCCGAGCCAGCAATGTGCACTTGCAGCCCAGAAAGCCAGCCATATCCTGAGCTGCATCAAAAATAGCACAACCAGCAGGTCAAGGGAGGTGATCCTGCCCCTCTACTCAGCCCCCATGAGGTCACATTTGGAGTACTGTGTGCAGTTCTGGGCTCCACAGTACGAGAGATACGTGGAGATCCTGGAGTATGTCCAACAACGAGACTCTAAACTGGTCAAGAATCTGGAAAATCTCTCTTACGGAGAAAGATTGAGGAAGCTTGGTCTGTTCAGCCTCAAGAAGAAGCAACTAAGAGAGGACCTCATTAATGTGTATAAATACCTAAAGGGGGGGTGTCAACAGGATGGAGCCAGGCTCATTTCAGTGATACCAACCAATAGAACAAGAAGCAATGGACAGAAACCGATGCACAGGAAGTTCCACCTGAACATGAGGAACTTGTTGTATGAGTTCCCGCACACTGGAGCAGGTTGCCCAGAGAGATTGTGAAGTCTCCCTCACTGGAGATATTCAAGAACTGTCTGGATGTGATCCTGTGATGTGTGCTATAGGATGACCCTGATTGGGCAGGGAGGGTGGACCAGATGACCCACTGTGATCCCTTCCAACCTTACCGATTCTGTGATTCTCCCCCTCTACTTCTCTCTTGTGAGATCCCAACTGGAGTACTGTGTCCAGTTCTGGACTCCCCAACATAAGAAGGACATACAGCTGTTGGAGCGAGTCCAGAGGGGGGCCACAAAGATGATCAGGGGGCTGGAGAACCTCTCCTAGGAAGAGAGGCTGAGAGCGTTGGGGTTGTTCAGCCTGGAGAAGAGAAGGCTATGGGGAGAACTCATAGCAGCCTTCCAGTAGGGGAAGGCCTACAGGAAAGCTGGAGAGGGATATTTTACAAGGGTATGTAACGACAGGACAAGGGGAAATGGTTTCAAACTGAAAGGGGGTAGGTTTAGATTGGATATTAGGAAGAAATTCTTTCCTGTGTGGGTGGTGAGACACTGGAACAGGTTGCCCAAGGAGGTTGTGGCTGCCCCCTCCCTGGCAGTGTTCAAGGCCAAGTTGGATGGGGCTTGGAGCAACCTGGTCTAGTGGGAGGTGTCCCTACCTATGGCAGGGACTTGGAGTTGGAACTGCATGATCTTTAAGGTCCCTTCCAAACCAAACTATTCTGTGATTCTTATCAATACTGAGCACTTTTAAACTTGTATCTACTTGGAACCTGTCCTGTCATAATTTAAGACCAATCTCTCTTCTTACAGCCATGGTCCTAGGTAAAGAGCTTGGCTTTCTCTTTTCAACAACTTCTTTGTATGAGTTGGAAAGCTACTGGTAGGTCCCCTCTCTTCTCCAGACTGTAAAATCCAAGTTCCCTCAGCTTTTCTTCACGCTGCAGATGCTCTAGCCTCCAACCGTCTTGAGGGTCCTCCAGTGGACACAAACACATTTATCAATGTTTTTTCTTGTATTCGAGGGCTCAAAACTAGGTACAGTGCTTAGGAGCCTTCTCCTTGTAAGGGGAAGTGATCACTTCCCAATGATATTACTTCCCAGTAATACAACACAGGATGCCGTTTGCCTTCTTTGATGACAGAGCACACTGCTGACTCATGTTTTGCCTGCTGTCCACCAGGACTACTAAGGCCTTGTCAGTGGATCTGAATTTCAGTCAGTCCATCACTACACTGTACTGATCCAGGGAGTATATTTGTTCCTAGTGTAGGACTCTGCATTTGTCCATCTTCAGTTTCAACAGATTCTTGTTAGCTCATTCTTTTATCATATGTAGGTCTACCTGAGTGGCAGTCCTGCCCTTGAGTGTATTGACTGGACATCCAGTTTGTAGTCCACATTCTGGGGAGCATTACTCTTTGCTGCTACAGATTGCTACAGACTGCTGCTATGCCAGTTCAATGTCTTCATTCTTCCACTGCCCTCCAACAGTGTCATGATAGGCATAACATCTTCACATGTCTATCCAATGTGATAAGAAGGCACCAGAGAGCAGTAGATGTCTGAGTCACACACTGAGAAAGGTTTTGGTTCCTATAAAGACTAAAGAAGATACAAAAAGTCATCTAGCCTGAACATGAGCAGCAAAAGGGGGAGCAACATGACTTTCAGGAGTTGGAGTGTCCCAAGGCAGACTGGAGTCAGCAGTGGGCTGTGTGCTGGAATACTGAAAGCTCATCAGGGACTGCAGACCTGAGGAGAGTGAGCACAGGATGTTTCTTAAAAAGAGGAAGGTATGATAGCAGTAGATAATGGCAGAACATAACAGGCATATTGTACTAGACAATTATACTTCTGAACAGTCACAAAGGCCTGAGAAATGTTCTGTGTAAAGGATCTGTCAGCCAATGTTCAGTCTGATCAAAGTTGACTTGTTTTGGGATACAGGAAGTTAAAACCACATAGAAGTGGCTATTTCGTGCTGTTGGTACCAGTGACAGAGGATGGTTTTGAATATGTTTAACTTACCAATGTAAATGTAGATTATATGCCTTCTTTTTCCTACTTCCCTTTCCTGCAACCACACTGTGCAGCAGCTCAAAATGTGTTTTCTCAAACATTCTCTTCAATTGATTGTCAATGGAGACTTAATTCTGACTCATATATATGATGAGCCATTGGGATCCTGTGGGAAATTACACTGAAAGACAAAATGGTGAACTGAATTTTTGTTTGGAAATAAGTGCAATATAATATAATTCCTTTTACAGTATCAATAATAGAGCAGTGAGACTGTTTATTTCCTTAGAATACTTTGTTTATATACATCAACAACTGAGTTTAGTAATCAGAAAATATAGTTTTCTTTCAAAAACTGACAGTTCCATGCAAGTCCAGTGATCAAAAATTTCTGAGGGGAAAGATCCCTTAGTGTGGAAAAAGGAAAAAAAGCCTGAGACATATATGACCCACTCACAGCTCCTCTAGAGATATTTGGAGAGGCAGTCTAGCAATCAGATCTGATGAGCAGTGAATTTTCCACTTCAAAGGAGAAGACAAAATTTTACATTTTATCCCTTTTTGAAATGAAAACTAGAAGCACAATTGCATTTTCCACCTCAAAATTTCCAGTCAATTCTAATACCTGCATGTGAACTTAGACACAAGTTGGATAATGGATGCCCAGAAAGACTCACTGGAGGGAAACATCTCTTACTCAAGAGCTCATTTTTCAACAGCCAGATTTCTATTCAGAAGGACTAGCTGCTCATTACTGCTCTCCCATGAGGCATGTGTTGCTGCATGTTGCACAGACGATAAGAAACAGTGCTGACTGAGACAAGTTTTCTCAGAGACATGACACAGAGGACACACTGTAAGAAATGACACAACTAATCAATTTACTGCAAATGCCACAGAGGTGGCCTTACAGCAAAAATGAGGATCTTCAACTCAGGAGCAAAGGTGAGCGAACTCTGGTTAGCCTTTCTTTTGTCCCTCTGCAAAACAAATATTTGATGCAACTTTGAAGTGGATTCTATGGTTATTCCTCCCAGCAGAACCAGAGAGTCTGGAAGGCTCCCACCCAAGATGTATATCTTAAGACGTCCCTAAGACTCTCGAGCAATATTGTTGGTTATTGAGTTCAAGTCTTGCTTGCTTACTTGTCATTATTTTGTACAGTGTTTCCTGTAGCATGAGTGATACTGTGAAAACCTGGGCAAAAGAGGAAATGATGATTTGCAGTAACCATGTCTGCTAGTCAATGAAAATTTTGCAAATACTCAGAAGGCTTCACTATATTAAGATGAAATAAGCCAGTACACATGCCTTTGTGTAGAGGGAATAGTCTAGATGCATGTAATGTCTTGTTGTTTTATGTCAGTAGAAACTTAGTAAGAATAGGATATTAATAAGGCACAGGCATAGCTGAGACAATATAAGATAGGACCAAGAATTTTTGAGGTGTTATAGTTATTTCCAGGGAAGACCTGTTCATGCTTGCTATCTTCTATTCAGGACGTTCCTACCAAGTATTGAAATTCTTCAACTACTCTGGCTGTAGCCTGTGACCTTTTCTGTCAAGCTCTTAGTCTCTAAAAAGGTTGGCCTTATCCTTATATAACAGCTTGGATAGTAAATTAGATAATGCAATGTATGGACTCTTTACGAGGTGAATGTACCTCACTTCCTTTGAGGATCTATAGCAGGAACTAATGCCAGTGAAATGAAAAAAAAGAGGGTGCTGAAAACAAATGTGAATTTTATGCCTTCCTCCACATTATGATTATGAGTGTCATTGCACAGATGTTAATCCAGAGCAGGCAATGTCTGTCTCAGACCAGTGAGCCTTGTCATCAGAGGTCAGATAGAAGCTTGCAGCTGGGGAGGGTCAAGCTGGTGAATGATAAGGAAAAGCTTGCTGAGACCATAATCCCTTCACTCATGTCAAAACAGATTTGAGCTATTGTTCAGCCCATGGAACTTCTATTACCTTTAGAAGTCATTCTCTTTGAAAATATTCAGAAGCCTATGGACGGGAAACTTGAATGGAACACAGCTTAAAAGAATTCACCTGTGTCACTTCAAGGAGAGAACAGCCTCTGCTCTACAGTTACGAACATAAAATACAGGAACAGTGAAACTCCACTGGTTTAGGAGTTTTGGTGTTAGAATAATTCCAATCATATGGTTTTAATTGATTTTTCTAATTGTTATCTTTTAAAATATATGCAAAGGTAATTACTTGCATTAATCTTGATCTGAGGGGTAAAGTCGCTTTAGTTATAGATGGAAGCAGTACTTGTAAATGTGATATAAGCTGCCAAGCATAACCATAATGCACAGCTGAAAAGCTCTGCTAAGTGAGACAAGAAACCCAGAAGCAAATTACAATCCACTGCAGGATGAGTAAAGCCCACAAAAGGGATAAAAAACGACTAAAGGTTAGAAAGGATCACTGCAGAGCTCAAAAGTTATGTGGAAGTAAGAAGGATGTGACACGGGAAATAGATACTAAGGCTGGTCATGCTTGAGCTCATGACTTTTGGGAAGCTAAATATTAACTTTGTAAATAGAGATAAAGAAAGGGAGTAAAGGATACACGAGTTTGGAGACCAATCCATCTTCTTTAGACTGAAGGCCAGTAAGACTTAACCAGGTTTTTTCATACACTTTGAAATCACTGTATGTTGAGACAATTATCAGCATTTAGTCAATATAAATTGTTAATAAGTACTTGAGCATCAGTCAACATAGTGAAAGTAAAAATTGTTTATATGTCTTGATAGAAATCACAAAATATCTAGATATATTGGTCATAATGTAAAGGGGTGTATCAGCCTTTTCAAAGGATCCAGAGGAATGGTTTGTTTGAGTTTACAAGAAAACTAGGCACATATGCTGGGTCTCAGACCTGGGACATAATTCT
Source organism: Aegotheles bennettii (assembly GCA_013398125.1). Classification (NCBI taxonomy): domain Eukaryota; kingdom Metazoa; phylum Chordata; class Aves; order Caprimulgiformes; family Aegothelidae; genus Aegotheles; species Aegotheles bennettii. The sequence continues at coordinate 46,649 of VZRW01012138.1, forward strand.
CAGCTGAGGATGTTTTATTCTGTGGTGGGAATGATCCTAGAACACTCAATCTCATGGAAGTTGATGGAGAAACAGAAAAGAACAGAGCAAAAGCAGGTTATTGCTTTTGTTCATAAGTGTAATGAATTTTCTGTTTTCAGCTTTTTTGGGGAAAGAAAAAAAAAGGATTTATCAATAGATTTTGACTGTGACACTGCCTGGTATGCAGGAAATGCTTTTACTCCTCTCCTATTTTCTTTTACACTCTCTTCCTTTACACAGCACTTCTTAAGAGAGCCTGTATCACCTCACAGAAAGAACAAGGCTAAAATCTAATTCCAATGACAAAATTATTTTATAAGAAATTTACTAGATCTGGGCAGCCACAGAAACTCCTAGAGTCTGAGGGTTGCAAGTAGGATTTCCGAGTTGCAAAAAGGAGTGTAGAAAATTATACAAAACTAAACAAACAAAAAGTAAGGAAAGGATCCGCCATCAAAAAAAAGCTAAAAAAGAAGAGTTATCTGGCTTAAACATCAAATTTCCTCAAGAGTTAAATGTGTTTTTTTCAATATTAGCAAGAATAAATGGTCCAGCTGAAAATGGTGGAAATTAAATTGGAAAGTTTTTGCCATCTTACTGGAGATAGTTTCATCAAAGGACCTCTTTGAGAGTGCAATTGTGTGAAAGATGGGATTCTCTGCTTGTGACAAACAAGAGAGATTTAAATGATCTCTTGGGTGTTGAAAATTTACATTTGCCAGTATATAAGCAGTAAACCCAGGATCATTTTCCTTATCATTTCAATGACATTACCTTGTTATTCCATGCATCTATTACCACAGTTTTGACCTCTTTTATTAAAGATTAATCAGGTCAATACCAGCATGTGCAGCTCAACTTTGATGGATCTGGACTTAATTGTAGAAGCCACTCATAAGCCACTGAAGTCTGCAAAGGGTCTTGTAGAAAGTAGGAACTATCTGTGTGTCAGCTTTTACAAGAGATCCTTAGAAATAGCTATTGTCAGAGATAATCTTCAGTTGTGGGAAAATTGACATGGATTCCAATACAAATGCCTATATTCCTTCTTCTACCATGATCCTGCTAGGCTCACATTGGGGTTGTGTTGTGTAAGTCAACACACTGCCACCAGTATTCCACACAATGCTTTCTTCAATACCTAGAATTGCAAATAATGTGGTTTCCTTGGAAACATTTTCTACAAAAAAGATGTATGCTTAAATTTGACTGTCAGTGAGCTAGCACAACTTCAGTGGAGGGGCTAACAGAATTGGATGCACGTGGTACAAAACGCTTGTCTGATGGCAACACATTCCTGGCGTTGAGTTACATTAAGATAACTGATCTGTCTTCTGCAATTCAAATAAGACAAGTTAGAAAAACCACCAGGTGTCACGTGGAACAAACAAAATGCCTTCGTTTCTGTTATGGAAGGTTCCATAAACTACATGGATTACAGAAGTTGAGAAGGAAAGGGAGGCGTGGAAGGAGAGAAATTGTAACATTACCTGAAATAAAATCATCTCAATTGTTCCACTTGCGGTGGACAGACTGGTAACATCTTGCAGTGTGTTGCAAAAAATGCAGACAAAGAAGGATCAAAGCTACCTCTTGAAACTTCAGATTTCAAAGGCACCCGAGTCCTATGACTGAGTTCAGATTAAACTGTACACTTACCTACCAGATCCAAAAGAAGTTAACTTCTACCAATAGCAGTCACAACTTTCACAAAAACTTTTGAGACTCAGCTCAAGAAAACTGACACTCTTAAGTCCTGTCAAATAAATGCCCACAGTACACCAAAAAAACCCATGCAATATTTTTTGTGACACTTGTGTATTCCTAGAATCAGATCAAGAATTCAGTTCCAAATAAGATGAATGCCACTGAGTTATGCTTTGTATGAGAAGAAATAATGATTCCAAATATTTAACCAGCCTGCAACTGCTAGCAAAGTGTAAATTCAGGCAGGTCTCAAGAAAAACAATCCTGATCATGAAATGAACAGAAAACTAACAGGAATTCTAATATCTCCCTGAGAAGCTGCAATGACTCAGCTGAAAAAGCTTTTTATACTAACAGCAAAAGTGAAACTGCAGTTGTCAGTACCTTAGTTGGTGACTAAAGGCAAGCAGCAATGTCAACCAAATGATTCTGTAAAAAGAACAGCTTTTTAAAGTAAGGAAAGGAGCACCTTAAATTTGAGTATAGGGAGAGATGTTATTAAGGGAACAAAACCACTGCAAGGGACTAAACTTGAAGAGAGAATTCTAACAATGGTAAAAGTATTAAGGAATAAGAATCATACTTTCTACTGTCATGCAGAAAGACCCTGTGCTGTTACTGACAAATTTTCTGTTCCATCTGGTGTATATGCCCACTTGAGAAATAGAAAGAAGTTGAAGCAGTAAACTTCTTGGTCTCACCAAGTCTTCTTCTGAACAGAGTGAAAAGTTCTTTTCTACATTTTTCATCTTTTCTGTTTGTTTGTTTTTGTTACAGCAAACTTCCCTGCCACCCTGTGTTCTAAGACTTTGAATTCAATGTTTTCCTATCCATAACAAGGCAGGGGAGGAAAGTGGCATTTTATTCCCTCAAACCCCTGCCAGTTCACTACACAAAATAGACAAAAATTAATTTGTCTATTTATTGGTCAAGCCTTCTTGGAAAAATCAATCACACTCAACCAAAGAACATTTCATTTTAAAGAAGTAAAATTAAAATTATATAAGGAAAAACAAAATAATTCTCTAGAACACACAAAGGTTTAATCCTTTCCTAGTGAAACAATCTCAGCCCTGCACTGGGTTGTAGAACCTTTATGGGCTATAACTCAAGTGTAGCACAATCCATATTAGAATGGTGGCATTAGTGGTTTGTAGTCAGGACTCATCAACAGTGTACTATTTTTTCATTGAAATAGTAAAGATTAACCTACAGGAATAGTGAGCTTGGAAAGCTTTTACCCCACACCCAAGAAAGTAGAATATTTTTGTTGGGCTACAAGGGCAGAATCTGACCTTACATATGAAATTATTGCTTACAGTATACGTAATTAATTTAGATATATGCTTATAACTGTTAATGAAACTAGCACTCTGGTAACATTGCGGATAACAAATATTGCTATGGAAAATATGTTGGTTCCGAGCTCCAAATTAATGACTATTCAGGTTAAGCAGTATGTCCATGTTCTCCAAGCAGGTCAGAAGGTTCTCAATAACTTAATGAACAGTAGACTATGCTTGAGATGGTTCAGTGTACTAAATCAAATTACAGCATCAGTGCAACTACTTACAAACAATACAGACTTTAGAGGTTATACTTATTTGGATACCAGAGCTGAAAAACACTCCTGGATTCCCTAGGTTTTACACTTTAAAAATTTCAGTTCTGTCTGCCAGTACTGTATTTAGTCCAGGAAGGGAACTAAAATGAAAACATATTCAAACTTCTTCTATCTTGAAAATAGAAGACTGTGTGGTATTTTTACACTATATAGTTCAGTGTATAGGGAGACACAAATTCAGAAATATCTACAGAGTGGTGTTGTTTATTGAAGAATAAATCTACAATCTTGTTTTCTTATAGTGTACTGCTTGTTCAATGACATTTGCTTTGAAGTTCTATGGTACTTTTCATTAAGGGTACTGAGTTAACATGTGGTTATATCACTTTAAAACAGCATTTTTTTAGTCATTTTATCTCATTGTTACCAACTCTAAAATCCATTTGCTTTGATAGGAAACATCACAAAAGGATGTTCAGCAAATCAACACTGTCTCTCCAGTCATTTAATTATATATATTTTCCTCTGTACCTCATGATGATAGATTGTTGTCCATAAAGTGAAGGATAGAGAAGTATACTGAAAGACTTGGTTTTTATTTGTTTGACAAAGATATATTTCTCTGATAACATTACTTTTATTCTAGAAGCATATTATCTCAGCCTCTTTTAACTCTTTTAACTTATCGATGAAGCTGAAAAACTAACTTTTCAAGCATGCTGAAGTTAGATGTATTCAAGCTGTTAAATCATAGAATCATAGAATCATTATGGTTGGAATCCAAGCATAACTCTGTTTTAAATTTTCACTGACAGCTGCTTCTTCCTTTAAAAAGCAAAAGTAATTAAAATATCTCCCATCTTGTTTACACAATAGCTGTGACATCATATTGAAGATAAATTTTGCTCCTGACACTGTCAGAAAAGAAGCCTACAAAAATCTTTATTTTTATCCAGAGTACATTTCTATGGTAAAGTTGAGTTTGTATTCTTTTCTTAATTTTTACCATTCAAAAACCACCTAAAACACAAAACAATGAGCAAATATTTAACCTTTAAAGCTACACTAAGATTATTGTCTCAGTTTAAATGGTCAGGGTGAGCCACACCCCAACAAACAGAATTGCTTGCTGTTACTCCTCTCCACCCTCACAGGGGAGTATGAAAAGGGAATAAGGAAGGGACACTTGGAAGTTAAAACAGTAACAGATTTAATGAAATGGGGAAAGGAGAGTAACAGGTGGGAAAGGAACAAAATACACAAGTCTATACAAAACCTGATTCCGAAGATCACTGACGTAAGTTCCTGAAGGTCTCTCACGGCAAAGCTGATGCAGGGAAAAATGTCCAAAGCTCTTTCAATCACCTGATGGATTCGGATTCTGAAGAGCACGTGGCGAGCTGATGGCAAAGGGCAGGATTCTTTCTCTCTCTTGGACATCTCCACTTGTCAAGGACACAAGGAAGGGGAGAGCAGGAAAGAAGGGAGGAGCTTCCTGTACTCCTGGTTTTTATAGACTGTGGCAGGAAGTGGGAGGGAATATGGATCCCTTCCTGTTTTACTCACCCTGGACCCCCTTTCACTCAGGGTCCTAAACTCCACCCCCCCTCTATGTTCTAACACTAATTATCATAAAATTTCACCCATACCCCCTCAAACCATAACAGTTATGTACTGTGTAAGCAGGGAGAACATTTATTCCCCATTTTATGGTAGTTAAGATTGGAAGCGAGTACAGGAGTCCTTGCCCGGATATTGCTCCAGTTATGTTAGATTGGATGACTTCTTAAAAGATATGAGACATATTAAGGACAGGGAAGAGCCTTGGCTTCCACCTACCTATTTACTCCCATATATCTGGAGAACCCATGTGGTAATAATGAAAATGTTAGAAATAGCTGCAATAAGTGCAACAGAAATGTGCTTCACTGAGCTACTGGTAGTGTGTGGATTCTAAACAGCACTTGCAGCAAATTTTTAACTATTTCATCAGAGGTCTATTTTTTCAGGCCAATTCAGTGACAAGTCAGCAGCTGTATATTTTGTTCCATGCTGGGGCTACAGTTGAAATACATTCAGACATTTCAAATGGGATCCATGCTGTTGCAAAACTGCCTGATCTGGAACCCAGGAGAGCAAAATAAATACGGAAGAGGCAGTTCAGAGAAACAAGGTAGGAAAGAAAAATAGTTATTCTAAAACCTTTTAAAGTATCTCAAAGTGAAGACTTAGTGCAAATTTGTGAATCTGCTGAGAGAAAGATAACAGCCTAATCCCAGCTGTTTGGGATTCCCAACACAATGGAAACTGAACAAGGAACTTTGAATCAGTCATCACCCAGTCTGCTCTGCCCAGCTGGACACTCAGAGTGGCTAGAAAAAAATTCAGATAGAATTCATCTCTTGCCTTCTTTTATGTGACTTTTCACTCCTGCCCACACAGTGTGCTATTTAAACAGCAGTGTAAAATACAGCTGCATGAATCACGTACGGACTATTCCAAATTAGTGGGGGAAAATGAGCGTCTCTGAAATAGATCTTATCAATAAAAGGTGCTAATATAAGTAGAGATTTAGAATTAGATTCTGCTTAACCATCATGCAAATTTCCCTATGGAAGCAGGAAAGAATACATATATAAAACCTATACACTAAAAAATAAAAAGAGAGCAGAGACCTAGAATGCGCCAGGCCTGTCTTCACCCAAAGATCTGCCTGGTTAGACAGGCAATGGCACGTAAAACATAAAACAGCAGTGCTAACACCATGCATCCAGAAATCATGCTAGTTGCCCCACACATCGTCATAATATCCGCATAAAAATAGGTAAAGAATTTTCAATATAATAATGTTGAATTCAAAATCCTTCTTGGATTTGAGCCTTCAGAATTCACTCTCGAGTAAATCTTCTGTGACTCTGAAACTTGCTTTGCTTTTAGTTCAGAACAATTCATCATTACAAAATAAAATCATGTCATGGTTCATAATGTGTAAGTTCACTGCATAAATGTTGTTTTACAGGTCACAAGAGAATTTCAGGGTGATGACCAAAAGAGAGAATATAACGTCAGCTTGTTCTCTATTTCCTTTGTGAATAGTTGTCACTCAATATGACTCATTTATGTTTTTTCCATGTCTGTTCAGTTTAAAGAACAAAAACCGTATAAAAAAATTCACCTTACACTTGAGTCCAGATTGTAATAAAATGTTCCAAATGCGGACTGCTACACAAAAACCAGCTGCTTTTGTCCTATTTTCTCTGAGGAATAGAAGAGTAACTGCTCTTATCCTTTTTTGTTCTGATGCCATCACAGGTCCAAGGGTTAAGACTGTGATCATACAGTAAGGACAGGGTAGATAGAAACAAACTTTATCCTGTCTATCCACACAGAAAATCTCTGGGGAATGCAAGCCACTGTTTCTATGTCAAGTGTGAACCTCCCTGAACTACATGACAACATACTTCTTTCCTTGACTACATGACAGCATAGTTCTTTTCTTGACTTTGCACCTACAAGATATCATAAATGAGTATCTTACTCCTCCAGAGCCACTACCCAGGGAGGAGGAATAATACACAAAATCATTTGTTAACATAGTAATGTGAAACTTTTTATTTTGTAAAAATTATTAGGCAAAGGAAACCATGATATTTACTTCTTATTCTGCCACACAGGTATAAAACCTTTAAATTTCACAGAAGTATATATCATCTCTCTAAATTTAGACAAAGTGGTACAGAAGGCATCCAGATGATAACCTGTCTTCAAATGTAAATTTGAATGTCTGTCTCTGTCAGGACTTTATGCCTCAGTATAAGATCTGTGAGACTGGTGTCATAAATCAATGTTCCCAAGTGTGATTTCTTTCTGGTAGCAAACATACATTCCAAAGAGTGCTTTCATGAACTACATGAGAAAATTTGTCCGTTCTCTTAAATGTACTGAAAGCCATGGATACTGTCCAGAGACTATACCTATGCACTTTAGACACAAATCCTATTACAGGGAGATATTTTTAATTTTAGTAACTTTGAATGCGCAAAATACAAAGAAAACTTCTATAGCTGTGTATCAAGTTCTCTCGGTTGGTTGGTTGGTCTTTTTTTTTCCATCTTTGTGCTTTCCCATGTTTCAAAACTCCAGGCTTGGCCTTATTATTATACAGGACATGTTCCTATTTCTTAAATCTGAGATGCTTCTTTTTTTCTTTTCAATTCTTATGTAAATTTGTTGGGGTTTTTTTCCCCCTGCCTCAGACATCTTATTCGTGATTCGTTCTTTTCTTCATTGTCTCCTGTAATGAAATTTATAAATAATTTTATTTATAATTATTTTATTGAAATTTATGATCAATCTATGTTTAGTTATTTATGTTTAGTTATGCTTTTTAATATTTGTTTTACTGTGTGATGATGACCTCTGCCCTGAACAAAGATAATGGAAACTCCTTTACATCGTTCAATTTAGAACCAAAACCCAGAGATTGTTGAGATTTTTTCCTGAAAACATTTTTTTTAATGAATATATTTTCTTTAACCTTCATTGTGGTTTGGCAAGTTATTGTTTCTCTGGTTTTGTTTTTCTTAAAAATGTACCTTTACATTCTAGAACTGCAGTAAAAAGGCAGAAAGGAACTGGAAGAAGATCTTTTTAAGAAATGTTATAGTGAAGCAAAGATGGGGGCATGACTGTTACATTTATTGTCATAAAACTTGTTCACTTTCAGAAGCAAATAATTCTTCCTTGATCCTTTATCAGTACCTTATACCAAACACCTACTTTCCTTTTTCTTTTTTTATTGTTTTAAAGTAGTTTGATGAGGTGGAACATCAGAAGAAAGAACCAGTAGTGGTCAGGTAACTCACAGTTCAGTGGTTAAGGTTGCTTCCTCTTGCGCTTTCTGTTTGCTTTTTTCTTTCTTTTTCAGTTCTTGTTTTCTTATTTCATTTAACATGTGACTGTCACTAAGGAACAGAAGTGAACACAAAGGAAGAGTTCTTTTCCAGATTGAGTTTTCCCTTGTTTTCCAGATTTCTTCCCCAGCTTCCTCCTTTACAAATAGGAAATATAAAAAGAAAACAATTTAAAAAGGAAGAGAGGGAAAATAAAGTACAAACCCAGAACCACATTTTTTTCAGCTTTTTCATCCTAATTTAAATGCAGCATACCAGAATATGAAACAAAATTAAACAAACAAACAAAAAAAAAAAACCCAAACAAATTGAAGGGTAGTTTTTTGAATCACAAATGATAATATTTTCATAAATTGTCTTCCTCATCAACATATGCAACTCACCTTTAACAGAGAAATTTTCTGAATAAAAAAGTTGTAATATTTTAACAGTTCACATTAAGTTTTTTTGATAACAAAAGACAAAATGAGGGGAAAAAAAAAGTTATAAATGTATTATTTTCTGTATTTATTTAAACATTTCACAGGCCCAGGATCTAGAAATACGTTTTCATACAATAATAAACTTTAGGCTGTTGTTTACTGTCACTGCTGATCTTGCGCGTTACTCACAGATGCAAAATTGTAGGAGCAGCTAAATATGCTTTGACTATAATCTGGCATTTCCTGTGTTATATATGTCATATGCTGAATCACATAATCTAAAAATATTCAAATTGTCTTAACGTAATACTAGATTTCAAATATACTGGAGGTATTTCTAATGTAAGTGTTGGAGAGTAGTTATGTCAGTTTTAAAGCATTAAATTTCCATTTTATTTCAGCTCTATTTGATTCAGAAACTTGGCACTATCCACCACAAATAGTTACTGACATCACAAAGATCCAGTTAGGTTATAAGGTATCTGATGAGTGCACTTAACACTGATAGAGCAAAATATATTAGATTTCATTTTAGGCAGGTAATTTGGAGGTAATGGCCAAATAGGACATTCTTGCTCTGGATAAGAAGATGTCATGATGTGAAAAATTAATAAATAACTCAATGGAAGATTAGACTACAACCTACCATTTCCTGGTAGTTCATCCCATGCTTTTGCCATTAATCTGACTGCCATTATGTAGGAAATACTCTTCTTTTTTCTTTTCCCCAGAAGGTTACTGAAGGTCTGAATGTGTAGAAACTGACACTGTAATCTTATAGAATAGTTTAATTTTACTAGCTCTTATGATTCAGATACCAATCTCTAAAGCAGCAAAAATCTAAGAAAGGATTCTTAAGAAAGTGCATGAAATTGTGAAAAAAATTCCTCCCAAAAGTCAAAGATAAATTATAAGATTATGTATAAGTAAGCATCTTTATGAAGGTTCAGGAAAGATTTTACTCTTTTGTGTTTCACAATACTCATGTTTTTTTTCACTTTTTAGCATATAATCAGCTTTAAAAAGGTACTGACTAGTTTTTCCAGCATTGCTGTTGGAGCATCATAGTCATGACTAAGTGACTATTAAAATCATCTTCCCAGTTCAAATAACGAGCTTGTATTAGTGTCCAAGAGTCAAAGAAATAGACAAGATACACATTTTTGCAGTGATCCAAGTAAGTTTGACTAAAAATCTGTCACTATTTGTTACGGTTTGAGGGGACACAGGAAAAATTTTATGGTATTACTGCAAGGACCCAGAGAGGGAGGTGGAGTTTAGAACCCTTTGTGAAAAGGAGTCTGAGGCAGGGAAAGCTGAGGAATCTGTATTCCCTCCCACTTCCTGCCAAACTCTATAAAAGCCAGGAAAACAGACAGTTCCTCCCCTTATTTCCTGTTCTCCTTCCTTGCCTCCTTGCCTAGTGGAGATTTCCAGGAGAGAGAAAGGCTCCTGTCCTTTGCCATCAGCTTGCCACGTGCTCTGCAGAATCCGAATCCATCGGATGATGGGAAGAGCTTTGGACATTTTTCCCTGCATCAGCTTTGCCGTGAGAGACTTTTGGGAGCCTATACTGGTGATCAGCAGAATCGGGTTGTATACACACTTGTATATTTTATTCCTTTTCCCACCTGTTACTCTCCTTCCACATTTCATTAAATCTGTTACAGTTTTAACTTCCAACCTTTAAGCCTCTATTCCTTATTCCCCTTTTATCTTCCCCCAGGAAGCTGGAGAGGAGTAACAAAGAGCAAATTCTGTTCTTTGGGTTGTGGCTCGCCCTGACCACTTAAACCTAGACACTATCAATTAATATCAATATTAATGAATATTAATGAATATTAATGGTTTTCAAGACAGTCATGTGCTCAGCAATGTGCCATTTTTAGTGTGCATTGCAGTTTTAAAAATGCCTTTGCGTAACAATTTGATGCTGAACTGACAGACTCTGCAAGAAATAGAGAAAATATTTAAAGGACTTTTCAACATCTTTGTTTGCACCCCACCTATATTTACCCTCTCTTCCACCTCTCTTCTTTTGCTTTCATTTGTAACTTTTCAGTCTTAACCAAGAAAGTCAATTATAAGCTCAATTGGCTCAAATCACTATAGTCATTACGACAGAAACATTTAACACCAGGAAAGAAATAGTATTTTATTATAATTAGGATTTGTCAATACTACAAACACAAACTGTACAGAATTTTATTAAAGTGCTGCTGTGTCCTGACCTGTTTGTGAGGTGATTTTAATTTGCAATGTAGACAGTTGGCCGCCTTCTATCTTTTTTCCCTTTGTAACCTTCTCCAGTCCATTAATGATAATGGGATCTAATTATTTCCATTTTATTTTGGTGAGGAGGTTAGAGGTGTGCACCTTGGAGAGCTGCTGAATTACTGTAACGTTGACCCCAAAAAATCAATAGGAACATAGTATAGTAAATTTGATTTTTGATACTCAATTTTATTCCATAATATTACACTATATTGCCAGATAAAGAGCTAGTTTAATATTAATTTCATTCTCATCAAGATTTCTTAACCTGTTTGATCTATGTGCTAGCAAATTCAGTTTTTTCAGTTGTTTCTCAGTGATTTCTGTGAAGACCTTTTCCAGAAATGCTTGTCTCTATGTTTTCATTTTTCTGATCTTAAGGTATTTAATTTCCAAATAACATGTTGCCTTATTTACTTCCAGGAAAAAATAAATAGAACAACAGAGTCTATGGAGACAAGGAAGTGTTTTACGTCTCAGACAACACAAAATGATATGCCACCTATGGATTAAAAAAAAATAAATTAAAAACATTAAAGCAGTATTTTGTTTCTATCATAAATAACTTTAAAGCACAGCAAATTTCTGGCCTGCCATGGGTATGGATACCCATAAAGGTAAGGAGTACAGGTCATCATTATTATCAAAACTACAGAAACTGTGAAATATTTTTTTTTTACACACACTCAATACATACTCTATTCTGAGGCTGCAGTTCAATCAAGTGGAGGAAGGTGAAAAACATATTGTGTTATAAAGAATGCATTTTAGAAGCAAGCACATTTTTAGAGTTAATTTGTAAGCCTCAGGTAAAGAAGTTGTAATTTTTTAATCCTTGTTTTTGCTACAAAGTTAAACAGCTCATAGAAAAAATAAAAGAAAGGTAATGCAAGCCTATTAACTGTCATGAGAACTCCTTCCATACAAAAAGTGGGACTTGAAGCCCCTTTTGTGGTCTTAGGAAACTCATTTGACTTCTGTGGATGAAATCCTGGCCTCACTCATTGAGGTCAAACTGCTGTTGAGTTAAAGATTTCTTTTGCAGTGTCCAACTTCTACATCTGCATGCTGGAGATAAAACTAATTTGACACATCAAAGGGATGGTAAGAGGCTTAATTCATTAATTGTTCTAAATTGCTTTGAGTTCTTCAGATAAATGCTGTGGACTTGTTATTAATTCATTCAATTTATGAAAGCCAGTGATAACTATTCACACCAGGTATAGCACACTGTTGCAAAAATTAGCATTGTTAATTATGTGTCAGAGCCTTGAGTTTTCCCCTCGCTTCCCTGCTGTGGTTTGGCTGCCTGTGCTCAAGGCCAGCTGTGATCTGGTGTAGCTGCAAGATCCAGGGTTGAAGTGCTGAGAAAAGAGCTTGGAGAGAAAAGGCTGTGAGAAATCTTTTTGATATCCTGCTCCTCATTGCACAAGAGGTGCTTTTAAGCCAAGATGTTTAGCCTTGTCTTTTCCAGAGCTATCTCACAGCTTTGCCTGTCATCACCTATATGTCTAACTGCTCCTGACGTGTTGACTTGACTTTCCAGCTTGACCTTGGGCCTACCTTGTGGCTATGGGCTAGCCTGGTGATCTGAACTGTCAGCTGAACATAATCACTGGACCTGCTCTTTTTGCTTGAGTACAGTGGGACAGCGCCCTGTCTTTGAGGGTGCTGCCCCTCCTGTGCTGTCACTCAACTATAGACTTGCCTTCTCTTTTGGAGCAGCTGGTTCCTGTTGCCCTCTGACTCTACCTGCAGAAGAGCCATAGTACAAGCCATGGACTACTCATCCCCCTCTCTGAAAATAAACACACAGTCATCATGTGCTGTAGTAAAAGACAATCTATTGTGAGGAATCTAATAATAATACCTTGGGGTTTTTTCTAAAAAAAATATCCACCAGGTTGTTACAAAATCTGGAGCAAAGAGGAAACAACTTAGTCTCAACATAGACATTACAAAAATTGTCTCCTTTCTTCTGCTTAAGAAATGGAATTTTATTGCATAACTGGAAAGAAAAAAGTTGCAGCTCCATAGCAACTCTATCTTTGCATTGTCCAGGTTGTTGACAGGGTGATGGAACTCTAATACTGATATCTTTGTGTGTTTTGTTTCGAATGCTTTGAAAGACAGAAGCTTAAACCAACCCTTACATTCAAGGAGACATGAACTTAGTGAACACTTGTGACTATACTCTGCTCTTGTTTTTAAAAAGTGTTAGAAGAGGTACTTCCACTAAACTTCAATAAGTTAAACTGCTATTTTTTTAAAAAAGAAGTGATCATCCAAACTATCTTGTTGCACTGCAGTGCAACAATTAATGTTGTGGCTTTAAGGAAGTTTTTTGTGTAATTTGCTTAGTCAATGAAATTGAGAGTTAAAGAGAATTTAGTACTTTGAAATATTAGCCAAGTTATCTGTCAAGATCTTCTTTTACATCGGTGGAGATGGAAACATAAGGAATTGACCACATGGACCAGAACAGATGAAGGACAAAGAGAAACAACTTTGCTAATGCTTTCTGTGAATTTTCAGGAACTTCATCTGGACTCCATTTGCTGGGAGTTCTGCAACTTTGTGGGTCATGCAAGAGTGTCAATGTCAGTATAATACAAGGTATATCCATGATATTAAGAGGACCAGATCTTGTAAAATCAGTACAAGATTTTCTGCTATATTGTTTTCTTTGGGGACCATACATCTAGAAGCCTATTTTCCAGAAATACCCAGTAGAGATACAATTCTGTAGTGATTGATTTGAAAAGAAATGGACTTCAAGAGTAATGAAATTCAGGAATAATATAGCATAGATGTGCAACCCAGACTCTTACCAGAAGAGAGCAAGGTAGTTGAAAACATATTCATATATTTAACATGTAACTTACATGAGTAGATGATACTTTTCTTCCTCATAATATCAAAGTGCTTGGTATATGAACTGGATCTCAGACATCTTCCTGTGAAACTCACCAGGACAGCAGAAGACCAAGACATCAGAGATTTTCATTGAAGATCAAACACCAATTCATATGTCTGCTTCATTTCAGGTGCCTGAAAGTACTGCATCCCAAAGAAGGAATGTTTTGAAGATCCTTCTATTGGCAACACCAGCAAGGTAACATTAAATTGTATTAAGTAACTTATTCCTCTCTCCAGTGATAGGAATATCACCAGATCAAAACAGATTATAATACTGATGAAATTGAAATTCTTCATATCCTTTAAAGTCAAGTCCATTATTCCTGGTCCATATTTCCTAGAAAGTTTATAACACAGTGTATTTCAACCACTAGAACATTACAGATATTAATATTTTATGTTTTTTATCACAATGCTCACCAATATGAAGAATAATGTGGCTCATAGCTTAAGGTAGTGTCTTTATATTGTCCATAACTTTGACACTGCCTCGAAGACACAACAGCAGCTGCCAGCTTCTGCAAAATTTCTGCAGAATTGGGCAAAGGATCTTTTTAGTATACTGATTAACTCACTGCAAAGGCATAGTGGCTTAATGGTACTATTTAAGGGCTCATTGTGAATGCAAATTACCTTAAATTTGTAGCTTGCTTGACAAATGGTCATAGCACAAGAAACCAAAGGTGCTTAAAATGCTTCAAGATAGTTGTCTTTAACTGAAAAAAATATACTATTGTGGTCATTTAAATAGAAAGTATGAGTGAAATTCCATTTTTTGTTAGTTTGGTTTTAGCTATCAAATTGTTTTACAGGTTTTGACAGTAATCATTGCAGATTATAATTGCCAGAATGTCAACATACACAAGAATTGAGCTGAGTTATTTGTATTCTAATATCATATATATAACAAATCTAAGGTATTTTGCATGTAGCTACCATTGTTTTCTCTTCTGACCACACCGACCATAATCATTCTAGGTACTGATCACCTCTTGAAGGTCCAGACTTTTTTACTTTGTTTTGGAAGAACATGACACTTTAGAAGAAATAGTTCTGTGTGTTTTCTTATAGCTGCATGCACTAGCCAGCACCGTCTCTTATCTGAAATCCCTAAGCAGGAAACATTTCTTTCTTGCTTTGCAGCCAAAACTTCCAACTTTTGTAGTTTTCTCAGTTGGATTTTTACTTTCTAATCTGGAAATATTTTTTGTCTCTTAGGTCCATAACTTTCCCAAGTATTACAATAAATCATATGAAATTAGAGAAGTACTTCTGGAGAGAAATACTTTTCTTATTAACAGCCAGACCAGCTGCAATGCCTGAGCTGCTTACAGGAAACAACCTTTGGCAGTTTTGTTTTCATGCCATTTGCAAAAGATCAGATTGGCAATGATGAGCTGATAAAGTGGTTTATTTTTTTGCTCATTAACTCCATTTATCTAAGTCATGCTCCAACACCAATCCTCCAATAATTGGCTGTGCCAACTTCAAGAGCTTCTTTCTGCACACTGTCAGTCAGCCTTATTAAACCTTAATACTGAAACACAATGGATGCCAGTTCTGTATTACCAAAGAGAATGTGTTTTTTGCTTTCAGTGAAAAGAGTAGGAGTTTTTAGCTACATAGTTAGTTAGTGTTTTGTAGACTTTAGAGAACTTTAACTTCCATGTCTCATATTCAGCTAAGTTGATAATTTCTCTATTGACATTTCATGCAGAGCCACTGGGTGGATGATGAGGGTTTTTTCTGAGCAGAACAAGTGATGAAGAAATACTCTGGCAAAAAGTCAACTACTTCATAATCCATTAGAGAAGACAGAAGAATGTATCTGTCAGTTTCACAAACTGTGCAGTACATTTCATGCAGGTTGGAACATTATTATTTCTCAATCAGAAATTTGAAAATGAAGGTACAAAGGGTTCCTTTCCACTTCCCCGTTATTCACAATTTAATTCAGTAAAATACTTTAAATGGCACATCATGTTGGGAAAAAAGTTGTTCCAATTAAGTAATTGTCAGAGCGTCATGAAGTTATATCCAGAGACAATTGTTTTTATTACAAGAATTTCCAGAATAATACCTATAAGTGTCATCCAAAATGTTTGAATGTTAAAAGAATGTTCTGTAAGGAGACTGACTGTATGAAAGCTTTAGTATAAATGGGATTGTTGGAGAATTTTAAACCCCACAGAGGAATGCATAAACCACGATAAGAGAAAAATTCTTGTAAATAGGTTTACAAGTCCATGTGAAAATCAGGTCAAATTTTGCCATTTAACTCTTTTTGTATGTATAGCAGTAAATTTCATTCTTTCAAGTAATAAAAAAACTTATCAAACTGGCTATATCATGTTAATAAAAAGGACTATTTATATAAAAGAACCATGTTGTTACCCACATTACATTACAATACAGTAACCCAGTACAAGCAAGATAGCTTTACCACAATTCCTCTCACAGGAGGGGATAAATTCTCAAACTGCATCAGTTCCTAGCACTGAAGTCATAGCTGACTTCTATTGGAGCAATTAAATCTTAGCAAACAGTTGGGGTTTATTTTGCAGTAGTGGGTGGATCTTACCCTCTACTGGGTTTTGTGGTTTCTAACCTGGGAATATGAATTAGATCTCAACCAGGGAGCATATTGGTAATATGCTATTAAAATAAAATCTTGCAAAATATATTTAATAGAAAATACATGCAGGCCTCATTTTAATCACTGAACCAAAATCATTTTTCTTGGAAAGTATAACCACTAAAACCTACCAACAAACCTTACCAAATCACACAAATGTAGATTTAAAATTAGTAACCAATCAGGAAAACAGCCACTTGGCAATGCAAGAAATTTGTGTCATAAATGGTATGTCAGTTTAATAAATGTCCTTTGTATAATAGTGTATGTTCTGTTGTTTGAAAAGACACTTTTGTAAACATACATAGCCTGTAAAGTACTGATGGGATGTAAAGGATTTCGGAAAGAAGTCATTTTGCTGGAATGAAATACATGAGTTTAAGAGTTGTACAAATAATGTAAAATTTCATACAGTTTAAATCTGTCGCAACAAATTTCTATAACGGGTTGTATTTTTTTATGTGCACTGGAATTTTTATTTTAAACTCACTGGTGGGTACATGAAAGGGAATATAAGAGTCTACAGGTTTTTCTAATATCTGACAAAAAAAAACCCCAAACAGAAGTAAAATGAAATGCACAACTAGCACAGATTGAAAATGAAGAAAACAAAAATCTTTGAAGAATTACAGTGCTGTGGTTGTTTTAATTAACAACTTTTGCAATTTATTTTTTTTAACTAACATTCATACCACTATAAGAAGGTCCGCTATGAATACCCTATTCATAGTATCTAAACTGTAGTCCAGGAATAGTAGTGAATAAATGGTTTTCCCATTAGCCTTTTCAAAAACTCATGTACTATGTCTTTCAAGACCTGGGACTTCATCAAAACTGACTCTTCATGTTGCCTATGAACACACAGTTCAGCAGAGATACATGTCATCAGTGGCTATTATTTTCTACACTGGTAGCAGTTTGAAATTAGAATCTTTCTCAACCAGAGCAAGTAATTCTTTATTCTGGTAAGAATCTTATCTAAACAGTGGAAAAATCAGGCTCATAAGAACAGTGGCTGCCTCTCCTTCTGCCTTCCTCACTGTAAGGGAAGTGGGCTTTACATGTGTGTATTTTCTCAAAAGATCAGTATCTGCTAACAGGTGAATCCATTGCTAACAGGGAAAACAGTACTTGCTAACTCTAAAAGTGGTACATTTTTTAAATTTTTCATAGACTTTTTTGTTTCTACCATTTTTTCTAGAACACAATAGGACCTCATTGTGCTCCAGTCAAGGAACTTGTCAGTTAAAGGAACAACAGTGAAGATGATCTATGATTTCCTTAGTTTAGATATAGAGAAAACCCGGGATTTAATTAGTCTAGTGTGACAAATGGAAGAGGAGGAGGTGTTACTCAGATACAAGCCTGACACCCATGTCAAACTAGTACTTAACCTCTGCAGTTGGCCAGATGAGATGAACTGTCCAGGCAAGCAAAGTGGGTGCACGTGGTCTGCATGCTACAGAGTGAGAACCAGGTACCTGAATATCTTAGTAGAGATTATGATAGCAAGAAAAGGAAAAAGAGTACAGCTTGGGAATACTAAGGCTATGATGAGGCTACTCAATCACACATCTCTTAGCATGTAACATTGACCTCATTTATGCCCTCTTACTGCTTCTTGCCAATGAAACAAATGATGGTAGCAAGTATGTGGCTGGAGCTAGTCACATATATGCTGGAACTTATAAGTTGCTTATATAAATAAGCAACATTTTTGGAAGGGGACAAGAAAAGAGGAGAAATCAATGTCCAAATAATAGAAATAAAAGCACCTTAGCTACAGTCTGTAAAGTAGAAATTTAAGTTACCAATTCTCTTGAAAGTAAAAACCTGGAGTGCTTTAAAACACATAGTTTTGAATGTTTCTTCAACAAGAAATAGTAAGGCTATTGGATCTGTCAGTATAATTTTGCTGACTGTATGAGTTCAGCCAAATTTAGATAAAATGCTTTTGTTTTGGTGTTCAGGATTTGGTTGGTAGTGCTTCCTACTGTTGATTCCTGGTGTTGATTTCTGTTCCCGAGATTCTTTTAGTCTGCAATGAATACATTTGAAAGCTGTGAGAAAGCCACGTTCTCCCATCACTTGTAAAAATACTAAGAGTAGAGTCTTATCTGTCCATCTGGATACCATCATTTTAATGTTATAATGCTCTGTCCTTTTGAGGATCACTGGAAGATTCTGAAAAGAGAAAGTGACTGCTGATGTGAGAAGATGAGCTGAAGGAGAAAGAAGGGATCTTTCCAGATCAGACAGTCTGAAAGAAGAAACTGAGGTAGAGGAACTTCATTGTTTATACCTTTTCAGATATGAAGAGTTGGAAAAGGGAAAGATGAGTAGTCAGAACTATTGTTAGGGTAAAGAGAGAGTGAAACTGCATGCAAGACTCAAAGTTGAAGAAATACAGTGTGGGAAAGGCAGAAACATAAGGAAAAGTTTTGTTAAACCAGGTTGAAGTAGACCTCAGAGCTATAGAAGAGGAAAAGACAAGAAAAATTGAGAGAAGAAATGGTATCTTGGAAGATGCAGAGAAAGACAGAGAACACATTGCTGTGTGATGAACTCTATATTTTGTGCTGTTCATTCTTACCTGTGAGTTTCTGGAAGACTAGGTCAGAGGGAGACTGCTGAAAGATGGAGACGGTCATGGAGTCACAGAATTGTTTGGGTTGGAAGGGACCTTAAAGATCACCTAGTTCCAACCCCACTGCCATTGGCAGGGACACATCCCACTGGATCAGGTTTCTTAAAGCCCCATCCAACCTGGCCTTGAACACTGCCAGGGACGGGGCAGCCACAATTTCTCTGGGTAATCTGTGTCAGTGTCTCACCACCCTCACAGTAAAGAACTTCTTCCTAATATCCAGTCTAAATCTACACTCATTCAGTATGAAGCCATTTCCCCTCATCCCATCACTACATGCCCCTGTAAAAAGTCCTTCAGTTTTCCTGTAGGCCTGTTTCAGATACTGTAAGGCTTCTGTAAGATCTCCTCGAAGGCTACTCTTCTCCAGGCTGAACAACCCCAACCTTAGCCTTAGCCTGTCTTCATAAGAGAGGTGCTTCAGGCCTCTGATCATCTTTGTGTGAGCAATTGAGTTTGTTCATTGGAAACAAATGTTTTAGGGCCTGCAGCATGTATCAGGGAAAGGGGGTAAGGAGGATCTTCCTCAGAGGAGCAGCAAGTAGCCTGATAGCCCTCAGAGATGACTGAAGAACCAATCTGGAATATGCTGAGTTTGCTATCGTTTGGAAAATTATTAAGTTGCCTGAAACCGCATCTGGAAGCAAAGACACTGTAGACAGGGTTAGCTGTAAACCCTTATTTATTTCTGTTCAGTGTGAAACCTAATTTGAACTTTCTCTATTTAAAAAGTTAATTACTTTTCTAGAAGAGACTTTTCTGTGTTTAACCTTTCTAGTCTTCATTGGGGGCTCACTACAGGGCATCTGTGTCAAAGGTCTGATGACTCAGGTTACAGTATCTTTTTGAAAGACACTGAATTTACAGGAATGGAGGGCAAATATCTGTGGCAGGAGGGGAGACAGGGTGGAATAGAAAAGGTATGTGTTTTTGAGAGCTATGATCTCACCTGGAGATTCTGCTTTAGATCATATGTTGAATTCAAATAGTGTGGATCTTTATGTACAGTGACTTTGATTAAGTCCTCGATTGGATTTTTCTCAATTTACATTGTTTTAACCTATCTTCACCTGTTACTATGCTGAATTGATGTGAACATGGTTTTCTTTCAGTAAGATCTATCAAATGCAATTGCATAAGACAAAGTTGTTCACTGTGTACATGAGGGTTTGATCCCCTGGATCATCTGTCAGCCGTACCCGTTACTGATACAGCAGTAGACAGTTATATATCACAGTGCCATCTCAGATTTTTGCCTCTCCTTGGTCTCAGAGTTATTGTAATACTTCAGATAATTCTTTATGTGGTGGTTTACTTTTAAAAAATCATGGCTGTTGCCACTCAGAAACATTTATCCTAACATGTTCACAGATTTGTTATATCTAATGTAGCACATGGTAAAATAATGTTTTTCTAGCTATAGAATTATGGGCAAAAATCCTTACAGTATTGATAGAAAGGATGTGCATAAATTCCCTTGTGCACAGATAGCACTATATTTCCCAGAATGTATGTGTATTGCATGTCATTTGGTGCTTTGCTCAGCTAGAATCCTCCCAGCCATTTCTTCAGTCCCGCAAAACCAAGCCATTAAGGTATGATCACATGCACAGGGAGGCATTTCTGAAAAACTTTCACATAGATACTGTTGCTAGGTAAATCACTCCCTTGACATCCATGTATTTAGATATGCTTCTCACTTTCTTTGTCTCAGATCTGACACAGTGACATGAATTGAGAGATGAGGTTAAGGAGAGATGCATGCAGCCAAAGGAACTGCTGAGCTGTAGGAATAAAAGAAATTGAATTAATTTCTTTAAGGCATTTTAAATCTGTTTTAATTATATCTAGGCAGAAATTATTCATACATTAACTGGATATTTATCAAGTGGAAGGGTAAAGAAGAGCAGTTACAGCTAAAACAATATTTAACTATGGGCCGGTTCCAACGCTACCTAATTGTTTAGAAATTAGACTCTCCAGACTGAACTTGTCTTTACGTTTTTCACTCCTAATGTACTTCTAATCAATAGAAGTCAGTTTTGGATGATGTAAACAATCCAACAATTTATTTGTCCTTGTCCAGAACATGAAAGCTCTAGTTTCAAAACTGAGACCCTAGCATTGATTTCTGACCGTTAGGATTTATGGGATGAATACATAACTTAGGCTAAGAAGCAAAAAAGACAAAATATTGATGGAAAAATCTGTGGGTGGTGAAAGAGAAAGGGAAACCTTTTTTTCATAAAAGGAATTGAGTTGACCTTTGATATTCTACAGCAGTCATCTAGAACATGCTCTGAGCCTTTGAATTAAACAAGCTTGCAGTAGCACATTGATTCTAATACTGACTTTACATACAAGGGTAAAATCCACCCTTTGTGAATGTTCAATGTACTTTTAACTGTACCGGTGATATTTCTAATGGATAAGTTACCATTCACAGTAATCAAGATGTGTCTCACAGCTTCTATAGAGATTTCTTAGACGATCCTTTTCAAAAAGTACACTAAATCTAAGAATTTGGCTCTTAGTAACATCACTGTTATGTAAACAGTAGTGGAAAAACATCTTTTCTGGAACTAATGGGTAAAATATAGGTAAAGTTCTAGGCTAGATCATCATTTAAATAAGATTTTTATGAAACGAAACAAGGTAGTTCATGTGATGTCAATCTTTCTTCAAAGTGTTTCTAATTTTTACCCTGAACCATTTGATCAACTTCTTCCTTTTCTGTAAGTCAAAAAAAAAAAAATAATTCTGAAGCAAAAATACGTTTAGAGAGACTTGGGATGTTTGATTTGCATAGTCAAAAATATTATTAGTAAATTGGATTCTTTATGTCACTGTGTCACTGAGCAATAAATCCCTACAATGGAAGAAGGCTCAGAGGAGGTGGACAAGGAGGATGTGCCCATGAAGCTCATGGAATGATGCAGTGTTTGACTGACCACAGTTGTCGCACAGAAGCTGTCTGTATCTCAACACAAGGGACCAGAGGGTGGCCTTCATTTTAGATAAACAGCTATCAACAGTTCAGTGGATCAAGCACTCTGGAGAAACTGGATGATCATGGCTTATATGGGTGTACACTTCTCTGGGTAAAAAACTGGCTGGCTGGCCAGGCCCAAAGAGTTACGGTGAGGGTTAAATCCAGTTGGTGGCCAGTCACAAGTGGTGTTCCCCAGGGCTCAGTATTGGGGCCAGTTTTCTTTAATACCTTTATCAATTTTCTACACGAGGGGTCGAATTCACCCTCAGTAAGTTTGCAGACAACACCAAGTTGAGCAGGAGTGTTGATCTGCCTGAGGGTAGGATGGCTCTGCAAAGGGATCTGGACAGGCTGGATCAATGGGCCAAGGCCAATTGTATGAGGTTCAATAAGGCCAAGTGCAGAGTCTTGCAGTTGGGTCAAGTCCTGCACTTGGGTCACAACAACCCCATGAAATGCTAAAGCCTTGGGAAAGAGTGGCTGGAAAATTGCCCAGCAGAAAAGGACCTGAGGTTGCTGATTGACAGCTGGCTGAATGTGGGCCAGCAGTGTGCCCAAGTGGTCGAGAAGGCCAACAGCATCCTGACTTGTGTCAGAAATAGTGTGGCCAGCAGGACTAGGGAAGTGATTGTCCTGCTGTACTCAGCACTGGTGAGGCCACACCTTGAAAACTGTTTTCAGTTTTGGGCTCCTCACTACAAGAAGGACATTGAGGTGCTAAAGCATGTCCACATAGAAGCTGGTGAAGGGTCTAGAGAACAAGTCTCAACAGAAGTGGCTGAGACAAAAATGTTAAACAGCACCAGTCCCAATATCAATGCCACTCCTTACTGATCTCCACTTGGACACTGAGCCATTGACCACAACCTTTTAGTGCAATCATCCAGCCAATTCCTTATCCACCAAGTGATCCATCCATTAAGTCCATGTCTCTTCAATTTAAAGAAAAAGATGTCATGCAGGACAGTGTCAAATGCTTTGCACTAGTTCAGCTAGATGACATCAGGTGATATCAATTATTCACCAACTCGATAGTCCCATCATAGGCCACCAAATTTGTCAGGCACAATTTGCCTCTGGTGAAGCCATGCTGGCTGTCACCAATTACCTCTTTTTCCATGTGCCTTAGCACAGTTTCCAGGAGGATCAGCTCCATGATCTTACCAGGCACAGACCTGTGTGTAGTCCTGCAGGCACACGCATGTCTTTAACTCATCTTTTTTATTCCCCATGCTGTGTGCGTTTGCATAGAGGCATCGAATTTGGGCCCCTGATGAAGCTGACTTACTGTCTGGTGTGGTTGTAATTCCTCTGGGGTGTTTCACCGGTGCTTCCCTGTTGGCACCTATTAACTCAGGAGTGTCTGGCTCACCTTCATAAGTCTTCAAGTGTGCTGTAGTGTATCCAGTACCCCTCTGAACAACAGGCTGTGGGCTCTTTCTAGCACCCAGTCCCTCTGACCTTGGTGCATTATCTCACAGATTGTCACAGGGAAGCCTGATATTACTCCCCTCCCCTTTCAAGTCTAGTCTAAAGCTCTGCCAATGAGCCCTGAAAGCTCCTGAGCAAAGACCCTCTTCTTCCTTTGAGAAAGGTGAATATCATCTGACTCTAGCAAGACTGGTGTCATGTAGGCCATTCCATTATCAAAAATCAGAATTGTGGTGGTGACAACAGCCATGGAGCAAACTACCTAAAAGAAGGTTGTAGCAAGGTGTATGTTGGTGTCTTCTCCCAAGTAAAAAGAAAAAGATGAAATGGCCTCAAGTTGTGCCAGNAAAGAAAAAGATGAAATGGCCTCAAGTT
>VZRW01012139.1:0-18228 GCA_013398125.1 Aegotheles bennettii
CTACCAAGCAGGTGACTTTGTCACAGAACGAGATTAGGTTGGTCAAACAGGACCTTCCTTTCACAAACCCGTGTTGGCTGTGTCTGATCCCCTGATTGTCCTGCATATGCCATGTAATGGCACTCAGGATGATCTGTTCCATGACCTTGCCTGGTACCGAGGTCAGGCTGACAGGCCTGGAGTTCCCTGGACCTTCCTTCCGACCCTCCTTGTATTATGTTTGCCAATTTCCAGTCAGCTGGAACTTCTCCAGTTAACCAGGACTGCTGGTAAATGATTCAAAGCAGCTTGGCCAGTTCTTTCACCAGGTCCCTCATTACTCTGGGTGGATTCCACCTGGGCCCCTAGACCTGCGGGTGTCCCGTTGGCATAGAAGGTCACTAACCATTTCCTCGTGAATTACAGCGGCCCCAATCAGCTCTCCATCCCTAACTTCTATCTCTGGGAGCTCAGCGTCCTGAGCACAACTGCCACCAGAATTGAAGACCGAGGCAAAGTAGGCATTGAGTACTTTAGCCTTTTCCTCATCCCTTGACACTATGCCACCCTCTGCATTCAACAAGGGTTGGAGGCTCTCCTTGACCCTCCTTTTGCTACCAACGTATTTATATAAACTTCTTTTATTGTCTTTGACTACAGAGGCCAAATCAAGTTCCAGCCAGGCTTTGGCCTTTCTGATTTTCCCTCTACAAGACCTCTCACCATCTTTATAGTCTTCCCAAGACACCTGGCCCTCCTTTGAGAGGCAATACACTCTCCTTTTTTTTCCCAATTTCCACCTTAAGTTCTCTGTTTAACCAGGCTGGTCTTTTTCCCTGGCGGCTTGGCTTCCTACACATGGGGATGGCCCATTCCTGGATACTTAAGTATTCCTTCTTCAGGCACGTCCAGCCTTTCTGGGCTCCTTTGCCCTTCACAACTAAGTCCCAAGGGACTCTGTCAATCAAACTTCTAAATAGGCCAAAATCTGCCCGCCAGAAGTCCAAGATGGCCGTTCTGCTGGTGCCCTTCCTCACCTCACCCAGTACTGAAAACTTAATCATTTCATGGTCACTTTGCCCAAGACAGCCACGGACCACCACATCCTCCACCAGCCCTTTGTTCACAAACAGCAGGTCTAGCAGGGCAACTCCTCTAGTGGGTTCACTTACCAATTGTATTAGGAAGTTGTCTTCCACACACTCTAGAAACTTTCTAGACCTTTTTCTCTCTGCTGTGTTATATTTCCAGCAGACATCTGGCAAGTTGAAATCCCCCACAAGCACAAGGGCTGGCGACTGTGAGACTTCTGCCAGCTGCTTGTAGAATGCCTCATCTGCCTGCTCGCCCTGTAACAGACTCCCACCACGACACCCATCCTGCTGCCCTGCCCCCTGATCTTTACCCATAGACATTCCACCTCATCATTATCGTCGTCACCCACCTCAATACAATCAAAACACTTCCCAACATATAGGGCTACCCCACCACCTCTCCTGTTCTGCCTGTCTCTCCTAAAGAGCCTGTAGCCATCCACTGCAGCACTCCAGTCATGAGTATCATCACACCACGTTTCCATGATGACTACATCATAACTTTCCTGCTGCACAATGGCTTCCAGCTCCTCCCGTTTATTACCCATGCTGCGTGCATTGGTGCACATGCACTTTAGTTGGTTTAATGCTTTTACCCCCGACACAGGGATGCTGCCCCTCGACTCAACTCTGACAGCCTGGCTTTATCCCTGTCCCCCTTCAAACCTAGTTTAAAGGCCTATCCATAAGCCCTGCCAGCTCCTGGGCCATGATCCCTTCCCCCCTCTGAGTCGGGTGAATCCCGTCTGACATTTGCAGGCCTGGCGCCATGTAAGCTGCCCCATGATCAAATGGGATTTTAAGAAATTTTAAGAAATTTTAAGAAATTTACTATTTAACTCCACATCTTCCTTAAGAAGGGTTTACACAGTAACTCTGCATTTTAAAGGCATTATGCACTGAAAAAAAAGTCTGAAATTCATGCTCGTTATTTGATGACCACTACCCAATGACACAACAAGCATCTCAGTACATAAAATTTAGAGCAGACGGTGCTATCTGTTCAGGTCTTTTGGTGTTGGATATTTTACACTGCATATCATATACAGTGTTCTTAAGACACACTCTGCATGAAAAAAATGTACCAATAACAGTAAACCATTTTTCTTAAATTTCCAAAGACAGAAAAAAACCTCTAGATTTTTGCAGGGAGTTAAAAGCAATACTTAGGAAATATGTTTACAATTTTTCTATGGTTTAACAGTTTATAAAAAGACACAACACAAATGGAACTCAGCTGTATTTTTTGGAAAAGGAAATTTTAAAATTTGGAGTAAATCTGTTCCTGTCCTTAAAACACCTGTCCACAAGAGCCAATTACCCAGCAGATGCAGCAAAAATACAAAGTTACTAAGAGTCTATCATTTATATTGAATTCTTTGCCAGCACACAAATGCCAGAGCACTGTACCAGTAACGCTCTTCTGGTAAGAGCACAGGTCACTGGCAAGAACTTAAGGGCTTGTTTTTTTAAAATTACTTTTTTGACAGAACCTCTGGCTAACTTAGTCAGCAATCACACTTTTTCAATTAGGAGGCAAGCAACCACCTCCACTTGCTGTCAGGACGTTTGTTTTCTGACTTAGAGGAATGATTTCCAGTCCTCTATTAAGGAAATCAAGTTGTACCATAAGGTTTCAGGAAGAATCTATAGATTTATCATACACTTAACCTGGGAATTACTTGGTTCTCAAAATAAAAAGTTCCAACTTCAACTGATCTTGTAGACTATGGTAATGCATGTTGAATTCCTATAAAAGCAGCAATAAGAACTTCACTGGTTCTGAAAAAATAAAGCATTTGTCCTTTCTGAAAACAGCAACTGATCTAATTTTAACATGGGCTTTCACAGAAAATTCTTTCAAGCTACTTCAACCTCTGAGCTTTATGTACTCGATGCGTGTTTCTTTTAACAGTTCAATTTTGGTGTTTTGGTTATTTTTGTGCGTTTTTTTTCAGTTCTGTTGAATATTGCTAGCAACCAGGAAGTTGCAAGCTAGACTATACAAGGTAGAAAAGGTAGCAGAAACATTTTATAAACATTTATTAAGGACAATAATGAAGACTGAAAAGGAAAAAAAGGAAGAAAAAAGGCAATACTGAAGCTTTAATTTAAGTGTTAAGTTCTTTTTTCCCCTCCTTTTTCTTGCAGCAGATCAAGAAGCAACACACACAAAATCAGAGGCTTGAAAGTAAAACTGTGCAAAGCACACCAGCTTTGTGGCACAAACTTTTATGCACTATCCACTCCAGTACACACTAATTTACTGCAAACTAAACATTTGTGATGCATATTTTCTTTAATATTTTTTATTTTTAAAATATAATGCATATTATTTCAATGCAGAACTCATTTAATAATTCTAAACAGTTGCCTGTCACCTAACTATGGAAAAAGTCTAGCCTTCTAATTGAATTCTCTGGACCAACTATAAACTAATCTAACAAATAATATGCGTAACAGAAAAATGCATAGTAAAAAAGGTGAAAACTAGCATGGTTTATGAAGAACCATCAGTCATATAATAATGCATATAAAGATAATAAAAAGTTTGATCTTTATTACACCTCATATAAATTTAGAAGTAATAGAAGTGTAAACTTCATTTTTCTCAGACATTGTTACCAGGGTCAGGGCAAATTTTTGTCTTAGTCTCCAAAACAGCAAAGGGGAGCTGCTTCTTATCATTTTAGTGCACAATATGTACAGTTGTGTCACCTCCCCCCCTCATGTCTCTCTCAACTCAAACAATTTGGTTCAAGTTCTACACAGTACAGTAAAACAAATTCAGTTACTATCCCTAAAGTCATACTAGCCAATAAAACACATGCAGAGGTCTGAAGTATTTCTGAAGAAAGAAAAACAGACAGACCTGGATTCTATCAGCCCTGAGTCTCTGCCAGTGAAACTGTCAAAAAGTATTTTTATTGTTTTATGAATGCTGCCTTAATCTATTACATACGGCTACTACTTTTTCAAAGAGGTCATAGCTGGCAAGAGATCCAACTAGTTTTTTTCAAGCCGCAAAGGATGACAGCAATAATGACACTGACTTTGAAAATCAAGTCATCAGTTGTATTCTCAGATACAAAAGACACATTTGGCCAGTGTGGTCCACAATACGTCAATTTGCCTAGACAGGACCTCTATGCTATCTTGTCCACTACTCTGTAATATTATTTCAGGCTAATACACTGCTCAACTTTGTTCTAATCAGCAGAGTTCTTTAAAACTTTGAACTTGTAATGATACCAGCAGAAAAAAATGTTGGCTATGTCAGTCAAGTGTACAAGGTTCTTCACTACTCATATGTAACAGCGTTTCTGATCAGCTACAGACTTCTTCTAATTTTGTGAAAATTATCGTGTTATACTTGTATGTATTTCTGAAATACATCTTCACAAAGCCATGTCCAAGCCTCTTCAGATAGTCTTTCACCCTGTAGGTGTTAAGAGGTTGGGACAAGACAAAAACCATTATCAGTATATGTAATTATTTCCTAGAATTTAAACAGTATTCTAGTTGTGCAGATTGCAATTAATAAAACTGAAGTTCTGTGCTGTACTAAGTGAAACTATCTAGTAGCAGGAGCTTCTTGTGGACAAATGTAATTGACTGGCCTTCATTAATATCACACAAGCAAGCAGACAGGCACGCATACACACATGCACACCCTGCCAGTTTAAAGTACTGCCTTCTTCCCACCATACCTTACTCCAGTCTTGTCATCACTAGACACATCAGATCAAGACTGAGCCTGACTCAGGACTAGCTCTGAACTTCTCACTGCATTTTCTTCTCTTATCCAGAAAAGTTCCCAATAGCGTTTAGCACCTCCTTCTCCTATTCTATTGCCTGCAATGTACAAGTCATTAGTATTTGTCATACTGTAGCATCTGAGGGCTCGTCACATGCCAGGATCCCCCTTCAATACCAGAGCGAAACAGCATATTCCATCCTAGAAAACGTAAAGTATAATTGTACAACAGGACAGCTACAGAAAAGAGACTGCAAACTAATCATCCCACATTATTACACCTTATCTTAATATCTCACCAGTTTTGACAACTGCAATTTACTGTTTAGCATATCACATCATTACATTGGATTTCCTTATCCCACTTCCTCACAGCTTTTTAAAACATGTTACTACCAGTCTTCTGTCAGTTAACCCATCACTAGCATTTTCTGTTATTTCAATAGAGGTTCTAGGGAAGACAATTTTTTATTCCAGCTCCCACAAAAGCTATCAAAAAAATGAACCGCACTGCTGTCCGTACACCCACAATTGCTACCTAAGTTGCCACTCAGAACATGCACGCAAAATGACTGGGTAAGAATGATGCCCTACTTCGCTTTACTCAGAGCAATAATATTCAGAACAAGAGGAAGACGTACAACCTACACCCAAAGTGCTACTCTTACTGAAGGCAGCAAAAGAACTTTGACCTTGGTTGTGTAATAATTAAAAGATGCATCCTTTGTAAAAATATTTGGTCCAGGCATTGGAATTGGTAGAATCAAGAGCAGCAGCTGAATAAAGGGAGAGCAAATTTACCACACAACTGGACAAACCACATGAAGAGTTAGAAATTTATACAGAGGGATTAACATACTTATGAAACATCCTCAATACAAAACAAAAAAAACCAAACTTCAATAGCCTGTAGTAAAATATTGCTGTATTTATTTCATGGTGAAAACCATAGTGTTCCAGCAGACAAAGAATGGTTAGTTACACAGGAACGCTTAAAAGATGCACACAGATTGTGTTTGTAAGCACATACATGCCATCCAGATAAGCTCAGATTCTTTTTGCCTGCTGAAGCCCACTCGGGCCTTACAGTCCCTAAAGCTTCTGTTAGTGAGGGAACAGAAAGTACCAGTTCTGCCACTCATACATAGTCTAGATCAATGGTTGAGCCTCACAACAGCAGAGAAGGGTGTACCAACACATCCCCAGTGTTCCAGCCACGGTCGTCTCAAACAGGTGCTAGGATAATTACAGCATAAAATTGTACAGCTGTCATTTTGAAGACCTTCAGTCCTTGCGCTGCAGGTAACTTTTCCATGGATAACTGCGTTACAAACAAAAGTACACAGGTCAGCTTTATAGAGATCAACCTCTAATCCCAAAATCCACACTAAGCTATTACATGGGTCTCTCATGGTTGAAACTATGCGCATCTGCTCTACATGTCTCAGGGACAAGAACATGCTTGTGTGAGTACCGCCAGAGAACGAACCAGAGGATATAGATGGGAACACCTGCATCCGATGAGAGATGGGATGCAACATTGTCACAGCCATCTAGGAGGTGTCCAAAACATGCCCCTCCCTTCTGTCACAGCCCCACTGTGCATTTCTGTGTGCTGGCTCCTGGCCCTTAAGAAAAACAAAGTCTTGCCCTTACTCAGGTAGATGGCCTCCACACCTCAAAACTCTGCAAATGGGCTTTCAAAGTAGTCCTTGAGTTTCACTCAATTCAATCCTGAGTAAAGGCACCTTGTTATTAAAGTGTAAGCAAAGGCAGCACAAGGAAGAGAAATCCACCGCTCATCTGGAAGCAATGCTAGCAACCAGGCCCTGAGAAAAGCATTTCCCAAGGACCAGCCTCTCTTTTTAATGAAGCACTAGGCAACCAAATACAATCGACACCAGTAGGAACCAAAGACTGAGTCAGACAAGCCATGTCACATATGTGTCACTATTATGCCTTAACTGTAAGGTAAACCCCTATTGGCTTCCTTAGGCAGGCCAAAATAGATCAAAGGGACTTAAAATTGTCTCCAATATTTGCTGTAGAAGATTAGGTCCCATTAGTAACACAGCCCCTAATGCTGTTCCAACTAAGAATGTTCAAAACCAAAATGTAATTGGACAGGCAGTGAAGCAAAGCATTTCAGGAGTGTCTGTACCACGATAGCTGCACGATGGACTCTCCTTCAGAAATAGAAATACAAGGCTGTCAAAACTTCCCAGGACAGCAGGGAGGCTGAGGGCAGAACTACGGCACTGAATGAGCTGATATGACAGGACAGCAACTGATGTTCAGCTTTTAGTACACTTCCATCTACTGACAGATGATGCTTTTGATTTCCAAGAGAAAAGAACCTTTTATCACAGCAGGCCTCGACTCTCACCAAGGGGAAAAACAGCAAAGTGCATAATTTCGAAACTTAAAACATCTCATTATCAAAACCGATTTCACCATGTTGCTTTTATCTAGACCATATATCCACTAAAAGAAGTAATATATCTCAGAACAGAAGTTGTGACAAAAAAAACACACTGTTACTGTATCCTCAGAGTTGGGGGAGGGTATGGAAGTCACTCCGTTCACAACGACCAAGTAGCAGTGGAACAAACAAAAAGATAGTGGCGAGTTTGTTTCAATACAGAAAAAAAAATAATAGTTTTGTTAGTTCAAATTAGAAAAGAATGGTTAATAGGAGCTAACAGGTAGCTCCAAAGCTCAAATTTCTATTTAGGCACATCTCCTAATGAAAATTAAAACTAAAGCAAAACATTTTTAGATTTTCATTTCTAAGAAGCTATATTATCATCACATTGGGCACTTCCTAAAGTACTTTGAGTCCTCTCGAGAAGAGTGATTAGGGAATGACTTAGTGAATTAATGAGGTTACTCTGTGTTACTCCTTAGTGAAAGACCAACTTCAGTGAGTTAATGAGATTACTCTGCAACCAGTGCTACAGCTCTTGTTAATTACTTTAAGTCTCTCAAGTTTTGAATGCCCACCCAACTTCATTCCTGTACTTGCAGTAGCTCTGCTACTTAGTACCTGGCAAGTCTCTCACCTACCATGTTTCAAAGATCTTACTGGAAGACAGGTTTGTAAATGACAGTTTTTAAAAGGTTTGAAATAAGTACTATTCAATATCAATATTTACCCTTTATATTCTAATCCATTAAGATTAGATTAGTAAAGCATTCTCTGTCCTCTATACTGACATCAAGAACCTAAACCACGTAAAAATGCTGATTATGCACAAACTCTATTTAAAAAATGTTCATGCTTTCATCGTTAAAATGAGCTTATTAGATCGTAAAGACCATGGTACACAAATTCTTTAATATGCATTCTTCCTCTGCAGAAAATTTAATTGCTCTAAAAACATTTTCTAAACATCACAATCATATTGATCAGATGTCAAGAAAGGCTAGAGGAATTTATCCATATAATTATATTACTACAGTATTCACAGCAGTATAATCAGCATATTTCCATATGCTTACACACTTCTGAATCTTCCCTTCCTCCCTGTTCTCCCTTTAGGAACAGGAGTATCCATAGGGATGCAAAGTTCTGAAATAGCTACAGCAGTAAGCTCCTGCCAGTGCTAAGCCCTTAAACTCAAATGAAGTGATTCAGCTTGCCAGTCTGAAAAGATACCAAGGAAGTAAAAATAGGCACCGCAAACTCACTCCTGTCATTACGTTTCATAGTCTCAATGCACTTAAAAGCCTCAGCCAAAACAGCAACAATAATAGTAGTTTAAAGCTACCGTTGTATTCAAACAAAACCCAAAAGAAGGAAAAAAGACAACTCCACTTCCTTCCCAAAATGGTTAACACAATTGCTGCTCGCACTGGGGTGTGTTACTCGGTTCCAGAGCAAGGGCTGGGTCTGGTCCACGCAGAGCTCTGCCATGTGACTGAGCCCTCGGCTCCAGGCGCCTGGTCCAAGACATGTGACGGGGCAGAACACGGAGCCCAGCCGCCTGCCAGCACTTGTGCTGGATCTGCAATGCAAACCATCTGCTGAGGCCAGTTAGAAGTGGGAAAATAAAGAATTAGATGTGCCTGCACTATTTAACAATTATTTAATAGGTAATATTTTTAAATAACTTGAAATTAAAATACTGAATTTGAACCTCATTAGTAACTGTTTCCGAAAAATATACCAATTAAGTATTTATAACATGCCACACAACTTTAATCATCTTTGCACATCCCACACAACTGAATCGTTCCTAAAGCAACAAGTAATTCCAACTTGGTTTTGATTAATGATTGTTTGTCCTTTCTGTATTTCTTTCTATGAAAGGAAATCTCAAGACCTCTCCTCATTATTTATTTTGCTGAAATACTGTTTTGTTTCCACCTATGAGCCAAAAACATCAGCAGAGTAAGCAAGATGGTCCACAAGACAAGTGCCTGCACACCTGCGCTGCCTATCAGTATTCTTCTGGACCTACTTCCAAAACACACTGCACACTATTTTCTTAACAATGCTGTCACAGAACAAGTAAAGGCCAGAAAACATCCACTTATGCATCAGACTTGAGAGATACCACACTGTATTTTAAAGGTACAAGGAAGACACAATTAAAAATTAACTGCTAATTTAGGAACTTTTACCACAATTACAAAATATTAAACTTTTGCCACATTAACCTCTACTCTTAACTGCAATCACAGCTCAGGCCAATAAAATAAACCTAGAGAATTAACAGCTCCATCCCGTATCTATTCCAGCAGAAATCTCTGCATTACTAGAAATTGAAAGACATTAAATTAAAATTTTATATTTAGAAACACTTTCAACCTTCCTTTTAGCTAAATAAAGGACAAACAGCTGAACCCTCTTATGAAAGTTCACTACTAGGAGGGAACACAATCTAAGTAGTCATTGAGTAAGCATCAGTTGTGTAAAATGAAACAGAAGAAAATATGCACAGGAAGAAACAGCTTCTGCAGGATAGGTAATTTCTAAATTTCTAAACAAATTGTCATTAGCTTTGCTCTTGAATTTACAAAGGATGTATTGGGCTGCCTTTTGCATTTTTCATTATCTACTAAAAGATATGCCATGCCTCCGGGTAGTAATTCCACATATGTTTGTTCTCCTGTCTGCAGCATTTTGTAAATATTTTGCAGAAACTTGGGTCCACAATAGCTGAATAAATTAAAGAACTTGAAACTACAGATACTTCTGCTTATTATTTCTGCAAGCAACAACCTCAATTTTGCAGATACTGGTTTGAGCACACATTACATCTGTTTACATTTCAAAACAAAATAATCAATTAAAACAAAAAGTATGATTTTGTAAGTGTGCCTAAATATGCACATCTTCCCCCTAGCTTCTGCTGGATCTCCATGTGCTGAGAAAGAGAACTGACTTAAACTAGAAAAATTCTATTTCCCCATTACCAATCTACTGACCATCTATGCTGCCTATGCCTCGTAGATGGGCCCTTTGTAAGCAGCTGATATTTAGAATAATTGAAGCAGTACAGTCATTCAAGAAAGGAATCCCGCTATTTGAAATTCCTGTAACACCTACTGGCAAAGACAGTGTGATGAGTTACACAGAATTGTCTGGACTAGTCAGAGTCACAGGCTCATTTAAACAAAATATCACACAACAAAGACACACAAATGCCAAGGTACAGATTTTAGTTTATGTAATGCATCAAGCCATGCTTCAGAACTGAGCAATCATATCCTGGAAAGCAACTCTGGAGACAAATAACTAAAAACACACTTCTTGTACAATGCTTTGGAAACATCTAACTAAATTTGGGATGTGTAACTGGTAACAGTTAAATGTACTACTATAAACAACAAGGGTGAAACCAACACTAGAAAATATTTCCAAAACGCTTGGAAATTGAAGAATTGGGGGGGGGGAATCAGGAGCTGACAAGATACTTGTGTGCAAGTACATTCACAGTGACAACAGTATTAACTTTTCATTCAATCTGAAAACGTGCACTGACTGCTCACCACAGAATGCTGAAGTCTGGCCAATTCAAATAGGAAACGACAACCAAATTTCAACAATAAAAGCAACTAGGGAGCAGATTAAAAGGCGAAACGGGGTAAAATTAGGTAGGATGCCCTTCTGGAAGTATTAACTACACATTATGCTTTTATCAAACAAGAAGTTCAATTCAGTAATAACCAGGTAAAAGAAGAGAGGATGTCAATTTAGATGACCGAATCTTCCCTTCTGGCCTTTGCAACCACTAAAATTCTCAAAATGACCACACAAGGCTAATTAATCTCCATAATACCCGTGACAATGAAGCCATAATTGCCATTTTGCAAAGAGCAACCAGAAAGATGCTAGCATGTTAAAACGCTTACCATTGCAAAAAATCCAACCACTCGACAACAACCAGCCTTAAAAAACATGAATAGTTCTATACTTTATGCTGTAACAAGATAGCTTCCTGAAAAATACAGCACACACCCCTACTTCCATTTTAGAAAAGAACTCTACAGGATGCTGAAGATCCCACTGTATTGGAGTTCACAGCGTGAATGACTCCAGTGTTGGTATTTCACCGCTGCCACATCCTCTGCCTTCATTAAAAGGCAAAAAAAGTTAGTTGGAATCACACAAGTCTTGCTATTGTAAAGCTTACAAAATTTAATTTATTGAGATGTCTACATTAGTTCAAACCAATAATTCACTAAGAACACATGCTCTGCATGGTTTGAAATAATGAAAACTGTTGTCTATTGTTGACAGAAATACTTAACCTAATTTACTCATGGCTGCACTCCAGCAAAAAACTGTAATAATGGTCTGACTGTTTTTTTCTTAAAATAACAAAACGAGCAAATCTGTAGGATTCACAAAATGAAACCACCTTAATACAGACAGAGCTGCGCCTGTTAGTTCTATCACAATAGTTAGACCTTTAATAAAAGGGTACTTCACCACTGTTTAAATTGCAAAGATGCTCTTAAAGTCAGTCCAAACTTTAAAAATAGGCCTGAACACCACCACTTTGTATTCCTATCTCTACAAGAAAAATTGCTTTCCTATCTGTATCTAATTTTAATTTTTACTGGAGTTCATTACTGGAGTTATAGTCCTGATAAACACAGTTTTAAGCAATGAGAAGGAGATAAAAGTAAACTATTCCCCATTGTTCTACCACAGTCTCACTAGCTCATATCACCACAGTCTTTGATTCGCAGAAGAATGTCTTCTTACACTTGTTATTACATGTTAGCAAATACAAGGTAGATATACAGTAGTGGATACATACATGGAAAAGAACAAGGTTTCATGTAAATGAAAATGAACATTTTGATCTAAAAAATAAATGCAAAGGATTTCTATTTTATACATTAGAACCCTAAATTACGATCCTTTGTATAATTTGCTTTTATTTTTCAAATAGGCTGATAACTCTTGATAATTCATTGCTGAACAAATCTGTTGATGCTAAATATACACTGAGGTGACTTAGGGCACAGCCAAAGAGGAAGGTATGTTTTATCTTTCTGAGCATTATTAAGGCCTTTTCATCTCTTCAGTTTAGAAAATATTTTACTCAGGTTTTACTTTACTTATTATACCACTGCTTTGTTCTACAAGTTTTCTTTGTAATTAAGGAAAGTAATTAAATAAAATCTTCCTTGCTAAAAACTTTTACTCTGGCAGACAGGAAAAGAAAATAGCAACACAAAGCCCAGATGGGAGGAGTTCTCACTTCACTTCCAAAAATAAAGTGAAATAATCAGACGGGGTGAAAAAAGTAAATAGAAACACCTATGAGGAAAAGGACTATATTAATAATGTGACATTGTAACTAGCAGCCTCTACATTGTCTTCGAAATTACCTGTAGCAATTTAAACACTATAATTTCAATTATGCTTATATAAAATGCATACTTAAAACACCTGTTAAAGTTCACTTATTAGCACATGGCTTAACTACAATTTGGGACTAACATCATCAACACAAGTTTAGCTATTTTACTCCAGTTCAATTACTTATCCATTTCCACTCACTCATTACGTTCTGCAGTCCAAGCTACTGGATTTTGCTTGCTGGTAAAATGTCAGCCATTCTTCATGCTAAAGTGACTAATAGTGTCTGTGACTCATTATCACCAGAAGATGAATATGCCACTAACTTTTGGAATGCTAACATATGAGTAACACTAAAAATAATTTAATCAGAAGTAATATGTGTATCTGGGGAGAAGTCAAGAAATGTCAATTATCTGGCACCACTACCTGTTACTGACTGCGTATCCCACAATCTGTTGTGATACTGCCAGAACTTTGCCAGAACACTACAAAATACACCACCTTACATTTGTGCCTACTTCTGTTTGTCTGATTTGATCAGAAACACTAGTTACAATATCCATGACTCTTGTACAGAAACAAATCACCAGCTTTACAATACACTATTTCCTTGAGAATATGTTTACAAAGTAATCCTATCACTTTACTGCAATAATGGAGTACTAGATTTTGAATCGATCATTTCAATGCTTTTTCCACACACACCCCCAAGTTTGTGATCTTTCTTTGCTAAGTGAGACTGCATATTGCCCTTAACTCCTTAAGAAATCAGTCTGGAAACAGTGTTGTGCTTTTAGAGAAAACACATAGCCTTCATGTCCATATTTTCCATGTGTCTGTTTCATAGCTTTGCCAGTCCTCACCATATGCAACTTTTAATCACCAGATGTACTTCAATAAAACGATAGGCTTTTTCTTAGCTTATGTCATAAAATCACATTTCATTTTCTGAGGAATTGACGGTTTTAAGATTCCACCTTCCATCTTCCAGTTGTTGAATTCCACAGGTGAAAAATATTCTTAAAGTTTTCTTAGTCAGCATAATTAATAGCAATAAACAATTCCAAAATCTTGAAATAACAACTGCACAGCATACAAAAATTTGGGAATGCTCTTCTTGCTTAACAGAAGAAACAAATGTTGTAAAATCTAGAGGTCAGTTTTGTTACCAACAGAAAAATGTCGACATTATAAATCATGCATACACTGAAAACATTTTCAAAATTATTTCCTGAAAAATGTGTTTGGCAACACTTCTGTCACACAGTAAATCTTCTATTGAGACAACAAGTAACTCCTTTAAAACCATTGCTGAAAAGCAACTTCAAAATATTATCAAATATTATTGTAGTTACACTCACTCAGCACATGACAGTTTTGGCTACTTGAACTGTCATTCGGAAAGATTTTAAAGATACTTTTCAAGACATCATCTATTTCTTACAGAGAGTTTCAAAACAAGTAACTCTAAACGCAGGCTGTGATGACAGAGGCACCCATGACAATCTACTGAATTCAGTTTTCCACTGAATAGTGTATAGCTCTCTCTGCTTCTCCCACATTTCCAGTTATGCAGTTCCATTTCCAGTGCTCATCAGACACCTCTATAATCTGCTGTAATTCACTGTAACAGCAGAAAACCAGCAGGCTTCTTCAGTGGGTTTAAAGAGCAGCTTGCTCTTTTAGTGAATTACAGGAGTCCCGTAAGTCCTGATGCTGGCATAAACCAAGAACATGGTTGGGAGAAATAAAACAGTGAGTGATAAATGGGAAGAAGTAGCTTTCCCATTTGAAGGTGATGAGCTACTGTGTCAGCTCAACAAATACTGTGGACCCCTATCTTCCGTGTATTCACAGTGCCAATTACACAGCAGTTTTAACTTTACTGTAAAATTACTTGAACAGGCAGGGAACTCTGGTAACTTTTTCCCAATTTACACTTCACTTTCTTCTATTTGTCTTTAAGGGAAGCTTTCAACAGCAAAAAAAGATCAGCAATTTAGAAGACCCATAAAATTAAATCATAGCAAGGCTCAAAACAGAAATAAAATGCCAAATGGTATTTTAAATGTTTCTTCTTTCAGACATAAAAACTAACTTTAAACCCACACAATAATAGAGCATTCATTACGTATACTTAAGAAAAAAACCCGCTTGGACTATTTAATTCATTTGTATTGAGATGAAAGTCTACTCTAAGCAAAATGCATAAAACCCAGCTGGTTTATATTTTTAAAGTTGACATTTCATTCCTGATTCTCAAATACCCAGAAGATATCCTTACAAATGGTTATGCCCAAACTCTACTTCTGTTCTGTACTGAATATACTGAAGCAGGAAGTTCACCTGGATTTGCCAGAAAAATTCATTCTTCACCATCAAATTCTTTTCTACAGCAGTGAATTAGTGAGTCAGTAAAGCAGCTTTTCTGGGGCTGAGAACATAGCACTCCACCACTATCAGTACTACATGGGACAAATAGGGAAGTTGAACACTTCTCCCTCCAGTATGCCTCTTTCAAGCCAAAATTTTACCTGTAAGATCATCAAGGCCAAGATCAGGCAATTTCAAGTTCTAAAGTAATGTACAAAACTCTGCTACATAACTACTACAAACCCAAATCTGAATTTACACTTCCTGTAATAAAAGCAATCATGAAAGCTAAACAGCTTTTAAGAGATAAGCCTGAAAACTGTTCTTTTCTTCAGGGCTACAAAACTAAACACCATAACAAACAGCTATCTTCTTAAATGCTTCTAAACCCACACTCCTAAGAAGCAGGATGTATCAGAAAGAAACTAGCCACATTCTGAGATGCAAAAGAAAGGAAAGTGAGAGTAATGAAAGGGAGATGGAAGGGAGGAGACATGCAAGAACATCAAAATAAGAATTGGGGAAACAAACAAAGAAAGAAAAACCACCAAAAACTGTAAGAGATGTCAGATTTAAAAGTTGTGATTGTTTACACTTTTGCAACCTCCTTTCCGCACTACTGGGGGCCCCCACTGGAAGCAGCACAACACATGCACAGCAGTGCTATTAAGTAATAGAAGTGGTTACATGAGCATTTTCTTCTGCGAGAAATACATAAAGGTGTGAGAGCAGGGACTGTCCGATATGAAGTGTACAAATACAGTTGAGAAGGAAGGCGGCATGAATAGCAACATTCTACAAAGTGGTGGCAAAATATTTCTGTGAATGGTGGTTAATATTTGTGATTTTTGTTTGGATTTACAGAGCTCAGAAAAAGCTACTACATCTTTTGAGAAAAGTGTTGCAGGAGTATGGATGCTCAAATATATCTATGTGATCATTACAGTTTTCACGTAGAAAAAAGTTTTTCTCTACTATCAAAAAAAGCAAACCAAAAAACTCCAAGAAACTCCAGCACTTCCACATTGCAACTCTGACTATGTTTCTTTCCATTAAACAATCAGATCATGTGTCAGAACAGTACAACGCTGCATTTTTAATCAGACAGCAGCACTTCACACAATATTAAAAGAAATGCTTGATTTCAGTGATTTACACTCAAGTTCAGTCTGTAAAAACATTTTTGAGGCTGAAAGTTTCTAGGAATGTTAAACATTATCCACAGTTACTGAGAGAGGAAAATAACATTCCCCAAACGAAAGCCAAAACTACTTACGTTTCAAAACAGCGATCCACGTTGTCCGACATCAGAAGCAGCATGCATAGCTGTTCCAGTGCTATTAGCTGCATATCCCTTTCATCTCCCTGCCCCATCTGCAGCCATTCCAGCAACGTATCTGGGTCCACATCTGCCATGGTTTTGTTGTTGTTTGGTTGGTTTGGTTTTTTCTTTTTTCTTAAAAAAAAAAAAGCCACCTCTGCTTAAATTAAAAAGCACCAAAAATATCCTTTAATTGTTCAAGCCAGACTAACTTGAGTGCAGTATCTCTCTCCAGCCAACCCCAGGCTTTTGCAGGTTTCACCTGGAAAGAAAAAGTTAAAAAAAATAATTACCATCATGAGATTGTCTTTAAACTTTTTGGATTAGCTCCTCTCTAAAACGTATAGCATATTTTCAGGCTGACATTAAAAAAACTTCCACATATTTGAACAGCAATTCAGCAATTAATTTTTTTTCAAGCTTTATATGTGCATAAACGAATTTGTTCTTTCATTGGAAATAAGTTGCTAGTTCCAGCTGACAATCAAGCAAGACTTAAAGCCTTTATAGGATAACTCAAAATTAGAACTTAGAAAAACTGTGCTTAACACTTGTGTATATTACCAAAGCTAATATAAAGACAAACTGTGTTGTCTTGCCTATCCCCTTTCCCTTAATATCACTTTATAATAGTGCTGAACTTTCTGAAAGATTAATTTCCTTCTCACTAAATTATTCAAATATAGAGAGACATGAAATGTCACACTTTAAACACAAACCCACAAAACAAAAAAATGAGAAGTACAACTAAAGACTCAGAGAATCACAGAATCACAGCATTCAAGGGGTTGGAAGGGACCTCGAAAGATCATCTAGTCCAACCCCCCTGCCAGAGCAGGGTCACCTAATCCTTTGTCTTTTAAAATAGCTTTTGAACACAAAAAAAATAAGGTTTTTAAGTCAAAGGATAAAAAGACAATTTAAGAATCACTTCCATTTTCAGGAGTTAGGGGCTTGTTGATTATTTTTAGAAAAGAAAGTATATAATTCATAGCTTTAAAAAATGCAGTGAATAATTCAAATAATTCATGTACATATAAGGAAAATGACATTATTTGTTGGCCCATTGCCATAGTTGTACATGAAAGCTGAAAACATTTTAAAGGAACTTTTTTGGTCAAGAGATATTTTTGACATATGTGCTTGCTTTTCACTTTGTGTTTTACTAACAAATAGTCAAATTCACCTCCCATGTCTAGGAACACAGAAAACAATATTATTTCCATATAAAATCTAAAACCAAGGTTACAAACCAATCTCTCCAAATGAAACATACAAGAAAAAACCTGGCTATTTTTTACATATAGCTTATTTAAAAAGAACTAGTTTACCAAACTCTCAATTAAATATGAAATGCTGGACAGTGCCCCTACAAACTGTGGGGGGCGGAGGGAAGAAGCTCAATCTGGACAAAGTCTGCCTACCTGTTTACTTGCTGCTAATGAGTTAACAGTTAAAAAATAACTCCATCAAGGGCATATCTACAAAAGGGAGTCAGAAATCGGTATGACATAGAGAAACACGCACTGAGCCAGCAGTACTGCTTCACAACAGCTTTAAACTCAGAGATGTGATAAAACAAAAGTACGACAACTATTTGTTTTTTATAATTTAGGACCACAACGACATCACAGATCACTCGATCACTGCTTGCCACTTACACGCTTTTGTTATTACTGCAGGCTTGCTGTAAAAAGTTACTCAA
Source organism: Aegotheles bennettii (assembly GCA_013398125.1). NCBI lineage: Eukaryota > Metazoa > Chordata > Aves > Caprimulgiformes > Aegothelidae > Aegotheles > Aegotheles bennettii. The sequence goes on from VZRW01012139.1 coordinate 18,055, forward strand.
ACGTTACTAAATTCACGTTCGGTGCTTTAAACAATGCCCGTGGTCCCCGAGCTGTTTACGGCTGCACCTCCTGCTCCAACTCCAAACACAGCCGCTTCCAGCCCCTACAGTGGGATCGCCCTGTGAGCACAGTGCGTGTCCTTAACGAGACCAAACAACTACCGGGGGAGCGGG
>VZRW01012139.1:19182-105085 GCA_013398125.1 Aegotheles bennettii
GCTCCCGTGGGGCCCGCCGTGCCCGGCCCCGGCTCAGCTCCCTCTGCCTGAGCCGGCTCCCCGCCGCGGGCCGGCCCCGCAGGGACCTCCCGGGCCAGGCGGCAGCTTCGGGAGCGGGTCCCGGTTTCCCAGGGCACCCAGCCACCCTCGGCGGGCGGAGCGGGGAGTCCAGGCCTGCCCAGCGCGTCCGCCGGCTCCCCCCGGCCTTGGGTGGCCTTTCCCTGGGCGCACGGGCAGCGTTGTTTGTTAGGGTTACAGGTCAGTTCATTTCCTGCCATATGCCGGTGATTTGCGTCAATACAGTTTAGTTCATATTTACGAAGAGCAGGCTTACACCTTGCAGGGCCCACTCCTGGAACGCTTGGATCCACCTCCAGCACCTGCCTTGGAGGGGTGGTGGTGACCCGGTTCAGAGGTGGCAGCAATGGACTGCAGAGCAGGAGTTTCACCCCACTGCCCAACACCCTGCAGGGCTCCGCACATGGTCAAAAACAGAGAGCAAACTGCCGTGGATCTGAAATGAAGGACTAAAGGATGTGATAGTGAACTATTAGGAAGTTAAAATGAAGGGCTAAAAGCAAAGGATCTTCAAAATAGTTCCTTCTCTGTAGGATGACATGCATTTTTTGAAGGACTATAAGCCTATTAATGTAAGTACAGTAAATAAGATTATTGTACATTTGAATGTCACTCCTACCTACCTCATCGACATTTCCTGTAATTAGGAGGCTAAAGCTACAGGCTGGACAGCAAGGCAATAGCGGTCATGGTCAGTTAAAACTTGCCAAATGCAGAAATTTTTGGTGTTTGATGTTGTAATAAGACCTCTAGAAAATGTTATCTTTATTGCTGTAGTTTTTTTCACACTACAAGAACTGTATTTCCTTTGCCTCTGTTTCTGATTTCTAATGCAGCTTAGCCCTTCTGTCTTACCGTATTATGTCTCTCTTAAGGGCCACTTGTTCTAGCTCTGCTGAGATTAGCGTGCATATCCTTTGCCTGTGCTTGTCCTTCAGAGGTCAGCAAGACTTCTTGCATGATTAAAGTTAAGGACATGAGGCAGTAGGAAGACTGAGTCCGCAGTCTTTAAATTTAGAAGCTTGATCTTCTTTCACTTTCACTGGTGCAGAAGCAGCAGCAGAATTAGGCCAAATGTACAAGAACCGTGTCTGCTAAGTGACCTCGCTAGTGTTGCATGATGCTGGGACAATTTCCTTTACTTTTTATTGTGAAGAGGGGTTCAACAACACTGTGAATTTCTTCTGAAGACCAAACACCGATGCTAATTTTCAACTGTACAGACAAAAAACTTTGAAATCAAATGAATGTTTCACTCTTTCCACATAGGCTGCAATTTCTGGTTCAGGTGTCTTTGGACAGGTGCGTGGTTGTCCCTGGAGGAGGTGAAGTTATCAAAATACAGATCAATTTAGGAACAAAATCAAAAGTTTAAATATTGTACATGCAAAGAATACAAATTGTGGATTTTAAATAATATTAAATAGGAGTACAATGCTTGGAAGTAATGGACACAGCTTTCAGTGCTGTAACATAGTTGTTTCTAGATGGATAAACACAAATACTTCCATGTCCTGTTGCATTAATTGACCAATTTGATCTATCCTATATTTTTTTTTTTTGTATTAAAGGAAGTGTATCAAATAATGTATTACAGCTTTAGTCATGGATCAGAAATTTTTTACGTTGTGAGACATTTGTATTATTTAAGAGTTCACTACTGGTTTTTGTTCCTCATTACAAAATTTCTTCTCCCCTGAATGAAAAAGAAGAAATGGTCTGCTGACTAGATAACCTCTGCTTTATTGATTATATACTTCTTACAATAGATATGTCCGTGGTCTGATTAACACATTTTTCTCTTCATGTGCTGACTGAGCATTCGAATTATTCTCAGCAGTTGTCAGAGAGTACTCCATTGAAATATATCACAGTGAGTGATTCACCCCAGGTTGCTATTTCAGACTCCCTCTGTATACAGCACTGATGCAGATGAGGACTACCTCTTCAAAAGTGACTGCTCTGTAATACTTAATAAGAAGGAGGAAATCACTAGCAAATAAGAGTACAATTAGTGCATAAGAAAGACATAAGAATTGCATCAGTCATTTTTATGGCATTACTTGCTTTCGATGGAATATTCACATGAATTAAGTTTTGTTCAGACCCCCACATGTCCAGGCTGTGACTATCATTTGGTTAGTGCTGAGCCCAAGTGTACTGAGGAAAAGGGACTTTACGAGGATTAGTGCAGCCAGACAGGGAAGGCGAGTAATGCTGTACGCTGACGTGACAAGTAATGGCTCTTGACTGTTGTAGTTGTTTTGAAGAAAATCGTGCTGAGCACTGTGTGAAACTTGCCAAACCAACTACAGTTCCCCGTACTTTTACAATGTACTTGTTGTTCACTCAGCTAGAAAATGACCTAAATTCTAACACCAACTGACACATACATCATGTATGACCTTGGCCTAATCCCTTAATCACTGAATGTCTCTGTTTCCTCCTTTATAAAAAAAACAAGATAGTAATGCTGGCGTCAGAAATGTCATAGCATTTGTGGAACTGTGAGTTGCTGAGGCATGTTACTATATTAAGTCTTAAATAGTACTATAAAACAGAATTCTTCTTTATGACTACTTTTCAGCAGACCACACATTTAAGTAACTGAGGATGCTTTTGGAAATTAGGTCACGTAGGGTCAACGTAGATTGACCTTTGTAGAGCGTAATACTGACCAATGACCAGCATTTTTACTGTGTACTTACCTGAAAATTAAAATTTAGCTTTAAGAGAGAAAACATTGGTACAATTACTGGCATAATATTTTGTCAGGGAGACACAAGCCACAGAAATGTGCCATGGAGGGTAACAAGGGTCAGGGATTGGAGGGTTGTGGATGCAGAGAGCTGCTGAGATGCATTATAAAGGACACCCTGCTTGAGACAGCTACTGCATAAGATGACATTGCAGGTGTTCTCAGAAGGGTTTGATTCGGTTTGAAGTCATGTTTGGCCAGAATTTTTTAAAACCTTCTAGGGACAGAGAAACCCACATTTTTTTCCACTTACAGATCAAAGAAAAATAACAGTTATTACTGCTTTTGTATTATATTCAGGCTGGTGTTTTCTATACGGTTTTAGCTGATAGCAGAAGGAAAAGTCTGTCATGGGTACTGTTGATGTCACAGCGTGATAGTAAGGATTGTCAGCTTCAGATGGGAATGACAGGGCTTTTGTTACAGAGAGTACAAAACTCTGGCCAAAAATCAAACCGAAATACTCCTATAATTCAAACAAAACAAGAACTCTCAGATTCCTCCGTGTATTTTCAATTGATACAGAAGCTGGAACCTAGTATAATTGATGTTTTGTTAGCTGTACTGCCCACCTCTGTACACATGCCAAGTTGATGTTTCCAAAAATATCACTCCTCTAGAGTAAATAGATCAGAAGGTGACATAAACAGACCCTGAACACCTCCACAAACTTAACTGAGTAGTTTATGCTGAAGACCAGTGCTGTGCCCAACCAAACAAAACAGTTAGGATATTTACGGGTTATTTATCCTTTTGCTTTAACACTTTTTTCTCTGCCACCCACACAATAACATAGTAGAAACCACTGAAAGTTCCTACTCCTCCAGAAACAAAATATGAATAATTCCATGCATGATTCATTTTCTTGGTGAATATTATACTTTTAAAGCAAAAGTTAATAAATGTTGACTACGCATTTCAAAGCAAGGGGGTCAGATGTGACAGAAACTTCTTTGCTGTATCAGGCAAGCTTTGGTTTTACAGAATTTGGCTATTTAAACTTACCTACTTTTAAGCATATTGTTAGAAAGATTTTCTTCTAGAAAACTTATTTTTTTAATAAATAAAATGCAGTTGGCAAAAGCTTTTTTATTTAAATCCTCCTACGTTATCATGGTCTCTTCTTAGCCACTTTGCTGTTGCACAAGCCTCAGTAGCACAAACGCGATGTCAGCGTCCTGACTTTCCAAAGGTACATGCCAGTTTTGGCAGCCCTGGCAGCCAAACAGTTCTGTGCCCGCTGCACAGCGCAGCGTGTTTGCAACGCGTGGCCGTACGCCACCCGCTGCAGCAGGCGCTCTGTCAGAGGTTGCCTCCTGGGGAGTCCGAGTGTTGCAATTACACGCGTTGATGTGGTGAGCGCATGACTAACGTTGACATGATAAATGTGTGAGTGGCATGCTGGTGGCTGGTGTTTATGGAGGTATAGGGCTGAGTCATTGCTCTTCTTGTTAGACTCCTCCTCCAGGAGAGTGTCAGCTTCCTGGAAGGGTCTTATCCTCAGAGCTGGGGGAATGAACATGGAGACGTACAGAGGAGAGAGCATGGTTTTCAGAAACCTGCCAATACTCCAAATTTATCTTTTCTTTCTGAAATTATTGTTCAAAATCGTATAAACTATAGTGCTTTTTCCTAAGTACACTCATCTATGTGGGTTTTTTTTCTTGTTTTTTGTTTTTGTTTTTTTTAAGTAGAAGTTTACCTTTTTGGTGTTCCAGGCTGGGGAGTGAGAAGTGTGTAAACTTTACTCCTTTTAACTCAACTTAACTCCATCTAACTTAACTCCTTTGAACTTTACTCCTTATCACTTAACTCCTTTTACCACAGTTTACCTTCAGCTATATCACTTATTTGGACATAAAATAGGAAGTAACCCACCATCACAGCCTGCCCTCACTCTGATTGTCAGAGACAGTGAGGCAGAAATTTGGCAACAGTTGTCTATTTTGAGCTGTTAACTGTACCCCGTCCACTCGTAACATAGGCAACAGCAGTCAATCTCAATCCAACACAAGCACAATGGAAGATCAGAGGGTCAGATCACAGCATATTTTACTGTTTTTAATGGCACAGACTAGGTTATAACTTTCTGAATCAGAAGATTAATCATGAGTTGGGATTTGTTCCTCCTTCTTATTATGGGAGTAAACCACATGCAATCCTACCAAGCATCTGATGTGGCTCCCAAAATTTCAGTTAAGTATTATAAATGAAATTCCATGATCACAGAATCACACAGAATCACAGAATCCTAGGGGTTGGAAGGGACCTTGAAAGATCATCTAGTCCAACCCCCCTGCCAGAGCAGGGTCACCTAGAGTACATCACACAGGAACGCATCCAGGCGGGTTTTGAATGTCTCCAGCGAAGGAGACTCCACAACCTCTCTGGGCAGCCGGTTCCAGTGCTCCATCACTCTCACAGTAAAGAAGTTCTTCCTGATATTCACATGGAACCTCCTGTGCTCCAGTTTGCATCCCTTGCCCCTTGTCCTATCATTGGTCATCACTGAAAAAAGCTTGGCTCCATCGTCCTGACACTCACCCTTTACATATTTGTAAACATGGATGAGGTCACCCCTCAGTCTCCTTTTCTCCAAGCTAAAGAGACCCAGCTCCCTCAGCCTTTCCTCGTAAGGGAGATGTTCCACTCCCTTAATCATCTTAGTGGCTCTGCGCTGGACTCTCTCAAGCAGTTCCATGTCCTTCTTGAACTGTGGGGCCCAGAACTGGACACAATACTCCAGATGTGGCCTCACCAAGGCAGAATAGAGGGGAAAGAGAACCTCTCTTGACCTACTAACCACCCCCTTTCTAATGCACCCCAGGATGCCATTGGCCACCTTGGCCACAAGGGCACATTGCTGGCTCATGGTCATCCTCCTGTCCACCAGGACCCCCAGGTCCCTTTCTCCTACACTGCTCTCCAGCAGGTCAGCCCCCCAACCTGATCTGTGCTGATGAGAAGACTTAGAAGAAAGTGTCTTGATCACCAAATGATTCTTCTATATTCTGGGATTAAAACACCCCAGGTACTTAGAGTTTTATTGGAAAGAGAGGAATTTTTACACTTAAAAGCTTACTAATGCCTGTAACTATTCTTGTTATGAAATTATACCCTATTTTCCACCGTTGAATGTCTTGACATGCAAAAAAGAAGAAAGAGTCTCAAGCTCCTAAAACCTGAATTTCTGGATTCGTTGCTAACTGGGAAGAGCTACATCCTTCATTCAAACTGAGAATAGTTAGCAGAATATTATGGTGAAGCATGGCAAACTTCAATGCTAGCACTGTCCCAGGGCACATGAGACAGACAACAAAAAATTGTATCATTTACTAGTAAAAAAGGGAAAATTTCTTGTCCCATTTGTAGCTCTTAGGGAAAATATGAAAGTAGCGTAATTCACCAGGGGTTTGTTCACTCAGAAAGGTAATCTGTGCCCTCTGCAAGCTCAATTAAGCCTTGGATTGTTTCCTTTCTGGGAAAGGTGCCATTCAAACAACTTAAATCCTTGTCAGAAATGATTAAATTACTTTATTTAAAATTGTAGTAGTGAGATGAAACCGGGTTCCTGCAGATCTTCAAGTCTATATTCCTGCAAGGAAAGAATACACATTCCTTAAGGAATATATTACAAGTAGTAAAATGTGCACCTGATTGCTCTTAATTAGTTCTTATTAATAAATAAATAAAGATCAGATGCATGCACTGGGATTTGTCCTTCACTGTAACCTTTGGACTTATCCCCAGACTACAAAGTATATTAAATAAATCTGGTTGAAAATGGGAAAATTATTTTGTGAAGAGAGACAAAGGACTATTAATTTTGACAGGGTTGATTTTTATTTTTTGCCCATTGCTAGTGGATGCAGTAAATTATGTTGGTGGGATTCCTCCTGTTTTCTTAGCTTTGGTTTTCCTTTTGCTACTCTACTTTCTTTGAACTTCCTTAACAAAAATATTTTTAAAAAGAGCAAAAATAACTCCCAAAGCTCAGAGCCCTGAATTGTGTTGAATGCAAGGAAAAGGATGAGAAACACAACACTTCCCAGGTCATTAAAAACAAATTAACACATTCTAGCTTAGAAAATGTCTTGGAAGAAGCAGATTTTGAATGAGAAACTCATGTCTCAAATGTACTTACACTAGGGTGTACTGGATTAAACAGCACCTCTGGCAGAAGAAAAGAAGTGGATATACAGTGATGAAGGCTCAAAACATTACCCTTGCTCACTACATTTCAAACCGTGACCCAGGCCAAATAAAGAAAATCTTTTTTGGTCTGATAGTAGACAGCTTTGTGGCACAGCTGCATGTTTGTAGGGGAGTAAATGGCTATGAGAGAAAATTGGTATAAATATCAAATTATTTCCCTAAGAGGTAAGTATACTTACTTCTTAAGGCATATAATGCATGGTTATTGACCTGGTTTTGAAAGATTTCATCACCTGTGTTTTAACTCCATAGGAGTTCAGAGATCCACATGATGGGTGAGTGAGTAGCACAGGATAAATGAGTCATACCCATTTTTCTGGTTGTACCCTTCATTTTACCATTTGGAGACACACTGGCTTATGCTGGGAAGATGGGATTTCCATGAACAGGTCATGAATTGGTACAACTACTACACAGGATTTTGTATTTCAGTTCTTGTGTCCCTGTTGTCAATACCTTAAAAACAAGGCTAGCTGTAAAGTAGTTACGATCTAATTCCAGCCCAAGTTGCTGCATGTAAGCTTTTAATATCGGTGTCTTGTTTGCATTGACTCTTAGTTATATACGGTAAGACACCAGCAATATTTTGTCATGCAGGCATATTGTACATACTTTTAATGTCAGTTCTGTGTTATAGGATTGTATTTTTATACTGTAAAACATTAGCTCCTTGGGTTTTTGCTGTCTGTATACATTTCTGTGTAAACACTGATCTCAGTGGACACAGGTAACTTATTAAAATGACTAAGTATTGTGTGTCTGAGCCTGCATCAAAGCAAGAATGTACTCTACCCAGTTTGGTTTTTTTTCATACAGTGCCAGCCTTAAAATCAGCAGGCCAAATTATCTTTTTAAAGAAATGCCATTCTACTGAAGTCAAGAAGGTCTCACCAGTTTGCACCAGTAGGCAATTTGACTCAAATAATGGCACCTATTCTAAGAGTTTAGGTAAACTGAGTCTCCAGAAATATAAAGTTTTGAACAAGATTCTTAGTGGCTTGATATTTTAAGGTGAGACCCAGACACTGAAGCACTTGAATTAGATGTTTTGTTTCCACTCTATCTCCAACAAAAGATTAATCCACTGAAGTCCATGTCATACGACAGCTCTTTAGTCAGGAATACAATTCCTTCTGTAGAATTAAGTTCAACAGATCCAGTGGCAGATCTCATCTGTTCACTTAAGGAGCAGCAGGTTGCAGATGTAAAGAGTAAAAAGAGCAGAAAGTGCATTTGTAGGCTTTCTGCATATATTTCAACGAGAATAAGCATTGTGATTTCCTCTTGCAAGCTAATTTTTAGGAAACCTCCAACAGAGTTATTTTGATAGAGAAATGTTACCTGCTTGCAACATGTTCTCATAGTAAGTGGTGTGTTGCACTGATGATGTCAAGCAGTTACTCTTGGTAGAAGTATTTGTCTATGTCAGTTTTGCAGTAACATTTCATGTACAATTATGTTTGTGTGTAATTACAGCTCCTTGACTACAACAATTAGTCTGTGTCCCAGTCCTTGCTCTGATCCTGATGAGGGGAGAAATAAGCCTGGGGCTGCTGAATCTTATGCTGGTGATTCCCAAGTATTTTCATAGTGGAGGATCAGTGTCATTGGCAGGAATTTTTAATATTGAAATGATCAATAGGCCCGAGCTGAGATTCAGGCCTCGCTGTACATGGCTGATAAAAGACCTCTCCACCCCAGAGTTTAGAGTAAACAGAAAATTCAGTCAAAGGCTACAAAGCAGAGAGTAACATAGTCCATACTGATAAGCTGCTTAGTAGTTTAACTCTGAAGTCCTATACCCCCCCTGCAACTTGTAACTGACCTTCCAGCTATATTGAGCTAACTCTTTTCATTGTGCAAATAAAGCCAAGAGGAAACCAGAAGCTGTTCTGGATCTGCACTCCAAATGGAGCAGGGCTGCAAGCTAGCCTGCATCTCCTCGCTCAGAGGGAAGGATTCTGTCCCAGTGCTGGAAAGAAAGGCAGCTGGCCTTCCCAGCGTCTCACCAACTCAGAGCTTCATTCCCTGTTGGGAAATGTAGATATAAAATCAAAGCCAGAATCCAGTCCTGTCTCACAGGCAGGGCTGGTGCCTCTGCCTAGTAAGGTTGCCCAACATTTAGCATTACTCGTAATTTGATGGGAAAGTAATAAGCAATGTTTTGAGAAAAACAACTGATTACTGGCCAAAGAAGTCATGTGCAAATATACTTGCAAGTTAATTGTGACCTCCATCACAATATTGTACCCCACTGATGTAAGAAACTTGGGATTAAATCAGTAGATGTTTGTGCATGTAACTGTGGGCAGAAATAAGCCAGAAAGCACATTTGAAAGTCAGAGACCAGAATTGAGCACACTGTGGCCTGACTAACGCTGAGTAGATTGGGATGACTTCTTTATCTCTGCTGGAGATGCCCCTGTTGATGCAACCCAGCATCCTATTGGCTTTCTTTGCTGCTGCATCAGACTGTTCACTCATATTGAGCTTATTGTCCACCAAGACCCCCAGTTCCCTTTCCACATAGCTATTCTCCAGCCAGGTGGATCCCAGTCTGTGCTGGTTATGTTTTCTCGGGTGCAAGACCTTACACCTGTCCCTGTTGAACTTCATAAAGTTCCTGTTAGCCCACTCTTCCAGCTTGTCCAGGTCTTCCTGGAGGGTGGCTCTCCCTTCTGGAGTCTCTACTTTCCAGTCAATTTGATGTTGTCTGCAAACTTCATCAGGGTGCACTTGGTCCCAACATCCAGATCACTTATGAAGGTATTAAACAGTGTTGGGCCCACTATTGATCCCTGGGGGACCCCACATGGGACTGGTTGCCAGTTTGAAAAAGAACTATTTACTGTCACCCTCTGGGTCTGGCATGTCAGACAGTTCCCCACCCACCGTACAGACCACTCGTCTAGACTGTAGCACATCAGTTTGTCTAGGAGGAAGCTGTGGGGAACTGTATTGAAAGCCTTGGATAAGTCCAAGTGGACAATGTGGGGAACTGTACTGAAAGCCTTGGAGAAGTCCAAATGGACAATGTCCACCACTTGCCCCACATCAACCAAGCAGGTTACTTTGTCGTTGTAGGCGATCAGGTTTGTCAAGCCCAATTTGCCCTTGGTGAATCTGTGTTGGCTTTTCCCAGTCATGTGCTTCATTGGACTTGTGACAGTCCCCAGGAGGATTTGTTCCATAAATTTTCCAGGGATTGAAGTAAGGCTGATGGGCCTATAATTACCTGGATCTTCCTTTGAACCCTTTTTGTAGATGTGGGTGACATTAGACTTCTTCCAGTCTTCTGGGATGTCCCCAGGTCTCCACAACTTCTCAAAGATTATGGAGAGCAGCCTCACGACAACATTTAACACCCTTGGTGGGTAGCATCTGGGCCCATAGATTTGTATGGGTGAAGCTCCTGTAATAATTCACATACCAACTCTTCCTAAAAAAGATCTAAAAAAAGATTTTTAAATAAATGCATCTTGGTTTCTCTGACACCTTAAATAGTTCTTCTCTGAAATTATAACTGTATTGGGTTTGTGTGGCAAGGTTTTAGGAGGTGCGGGGGTGGGGGGAGGCAGAGCTGCAGGAGTGGCTTCTATGAGCAAGCTGTTAGAAGGTGTGAGAATACATGAGAGCAACAACTCTGCAGACACCAGGGTCAGTGAAGAAGGAGGGGGAGAAGGTGCTCCAGACACCAGAGCAGAGATTCCCCTACAGCCTGCGATGAAGACCATGGTGTAGCAGGCTGTCCCCCTGCAGTCCATGGAGGTTAACAGAGGAGCAGACATTCACCTGCAGGTTATGGAGGTGAATGGTGGAGCAGATACCCACTTGCAGCCCATGGCGGACCCCACACAGGAGCAGGTGGATGCTCGAAGGAGGCTATGACCCCATGGGAAGCCTGTGCTGGAGCAGGCTCCTGGTAGGACCTGTGAACCCATGGAGAGAGGAGCCCACGCTGGAGCAGGTTTACTGGCAGGACTTGTGACCCCATGGGGGACCCACAGTGGAGCAGTCTGTTCCTGAAGGACTGCACCCTGTGGAAAGGACTCACACTGGAGAAGTTCAGGAAGAACTACAGCCTGTGGAAAGGACTCAGGATGGAGAAATTCATGCAGGACTGTCTCCCATGGGGAGGGAGAGGGAGGGACCCCGCGCTGGAGCAGAGGAAAAGTGTGAGGAGTCCTCCCCTGAGGAGGAAGGAGCAGCAGAGACAACTGACCACAACCGCCATTCCCCATCCCCCTGTGCTGCTGGGGAGAGGAGGTACAGAAATTGAGTGTGAAATTAAGCCCAGGAAGAAGGGAGGGGTGGGAGAAAGGTGTTTTTAAGATTTAGTTTTAGTTCTCATTACCCGACTCTGATTTGATTGATAATCAATTAAACTAATTTCCCCATGTTGAGTCTGTTTTGCCCATGATGGTAACTGCTGAGTGATCTCTCCCTGTTGTTACCTTGACCCATGAGCCATTCATTGTATTTTCTCTCCTATGTCCAGCTGAGGAGAGGAGTGACAGAGCAGCTTTGGTGGGCACCTGACGTCCAGCCAGAGTCAACCCACTACAATAACGTACATGGAAAAAATAGTTTCTTGGGTTTTCCGCCCTTCAAACAAACCTCTCCTACATCAGCCTTCAAATGACAGACCCATCTTACATATAAACTTCTTCTATTAAGATCCAGCGGGACTGATAGGAAGAAGCCAGAAGTACCACAGTACCCCCTCCATCTTACAGGCACCTAAGTACAAGGTTTGTTCCTATGCTGCCAAACCCACAAGCTTCTGCTTTGTTTCCTCTCCCAGCAGGATAATCACCCAGTTGGTCCATGCAGTATCTTCAGGCCTAGGGGTAGCAATGCAGACTGTGTCTATCTGATAGGCCATTGCAAACACTTCTCAAACAAACCTAAACCACTTAAATACCAATGGTATAACATTTCCGAAAATCAGTCCCCCCCTACTACTTCTTTTCTTCTTCTCAGGAACAATGTCATATCTACATCCAATTTGCAGCAAGTTCAATATTTTCCTTAGCAGGCTGTGCAATTTTTTTTCATCCCTTTCTCCCATTTTCACTTCATACTAACATTTACATGAAAAGTAACTTGAAATTCCAGTATTTCAAGTCAAAGTTCAACTATCAAAATGTTTGGATTTTATTTAAATTATGCTTAAGTGTTGCTCTGGCTGTCATTTTCAGCTTTCAGAGCCATTGGATCAGGATACTTTTTTCTGGATACCTTACGCTCAGCCTCATGGCAAAGTTCAGGTCAGACCAGAAGATGCCTGAAGAAAGCAATAAGGAGTGGACCTACATGAAAAAAAAAAAATACTGGATAACACATTTTGGGCTGTTTCAATACTTAAATCAGTTCTACAGACTTCAGCTTGGAAACCAGAGTACTAGTGACCGATCAGAGATGATAAATACTTGTGAAAATGTAAAAAGATGAAGTTAATCTCATAACTACCCTTTCACAAAACCATCCCATTTGTCTTTTTGATTCTAAAGTATTTTGCACATGAAGTGGAATAGTGTGATTTTAGACCATAAACAATGCAGGGAAAAAAAGTTTATGCAATCACTTTAACATATAGTGATGTAAAATTTCTCAAATTTACAGGTAGTGTTGTCAAATTGGCATTAAATTTTGGGAGTTTTGCGGTGATGATTTATTTTTCAGAATACTGTCTTGTTGCAGTGTTAATTACTGAGAATTTATCCACCAGTTCTAGTGATCTAGTTAGTAGAATAGGAGTCAACAGTGACTGAATTGTAGCTCGGTGAAGAAATGGGATAATCTTGGATTCATAAATGGGTAGAAGTTTAAAAGCTCGGCCACTTCATAATCTTCATTCTGCTGTGGAACAACTCTGTTATCAAGGTCAAAGGATTGACATTGTTATAGCTGTGAATGAATTCAGAGGCTTTGGTTTCTGGAGAGCAATTGCTACTGAGCAACTATTGGGACTTCTTAACCAGATAACCCTCACAACAAGTATCCTATTTGCGTGACAATAATCCAAGTGGCCTCAATATATTTCTACCAAGGTCGATAAAGGTGGCACTTTGTGAATAATTAGACCCTCTCAGGTGGGGCTGGGGGAGTAACTAACAAGGGCATAGCAATATTCAGTCTTCACAGAATGTTTTCTCTGGCCCCTCTATCGTTTGTTTCCATTCCCCTCTCTCCCCAAAAGGCCAACAAGCACATTTATTTGTGCGTTTGAAAATCAGTTCCCCTCTTAGGCCCTGCTTTGTGCAGACTGTTTTATCAGTGGCTTCTATTTCTTCAGAACAGGGGAGTAAGAACAAGCTGTAATTAAAGGGTGAAGGTATTTACCCTTTCTTCCCTGCCTTGAAGGAATGGAGCTGGTGCCAGCAATTGCAGGCAGTTGGCAGTTCCCTGGGATCACAGTAACCAGGAACCAATAAGTGCACTCTGGTCCATTTATCTGCCCTAGAAAAACTCACCTGCCACTAAACAGTGACAAACACTTCCCCACTCTCTCTGCATTCTTTCTGGCCCTCCAAGGGCCCTCTTGATTTCCAAAAGCTACCCACCTGTTGAAGTTAAAATACTAATCTAGTAACAGTGGTGAAAATTTTGCAATTCAAGTAACTCCTTGTAAGTAATTTCAAAATTTTTTAGTGAAAACATATGAAGTGTGCATGCATAGGTGTTGTAACCAGTGCTGAAAAGGCAATGGAAACTAGAGCATGTTGCAGTTTATGAGTTACATAACTTCAAACTTGTCCTCCTACTTTGCATACTATTTAACCATTTCCTACCTTTGTGTGGAACAAACGCTGCTATCTGATGAAGTTTCTGTCATCGCGGTGACTGTTTTCATGGCTTAATTAGAGACCATATAGAATGTGATCCAGTTGTGGCTGCTTTGCATATTTTGTTAACAGGTACAGATTCCCAGTATTGCATGCAATTAACTTTGCTTTAGTTTTTATAGTAATGTCATTAGCTTGTCTCACCCTGTGCTGCTAGTACAAGGTGTTATGCTTTGATTTACATGGGTGGTTGGCAGGGTTTTTTTCTTGATAATAAATAATGGGCAGTACAAAACAGAACAAGCAAAGCTAATGTACCATAAAATTGTGTGAACTTTACAAATCAGAGTAGTTTCATTTGTAAAATACTTCATAGGATTCCAGTCAACTACTAAGCTATGATATCTCACACAGGTTGTTTTGAATCATTGAGTCAACCAGGTAACTGATTTAATTATTATTTTCTCTTCCTCTTACTACCCTTGTGCTAGTAGTGTGCCTCTTCTCCTGCTTCCCCCTTCCTTCCCCTCCGGCCTCTCCTCATCCTTCAGCATTGGTTTGATTTGAAAAATAATCCCTCAAGAATGTTGTTGCTTCCTCTGCAGCAGTTGTAGTTGCTCCTTTCCTGCTGCTTTTCCCTCTGGCCTGCCCTATCTTCACGGCAAGCTCTCGTTTCACTGTCTGGAGCATACTGCCCTCCAGCACTTTTACCTAGCAGAAGTCACTTGGCAAGTCATGGCTGGGTGTTGGCTACCAGAAGGTAAGGAAGGCAACCAGAAAAGATCTCTAACAGTGAGTTGCATGTAGTTCTGGGATATTAGCATGAACTGAAACTGGATTTTAAAGACTTGCCCGCCTCAATTCTTGCACTTACTAGAAATACACAAAGCTATGTATGACTCAGTTGTTTCAGGGGCATCCTGTGTAGTCGATACAGCTTCACAAACCTAGAGACTCAGGAGAGAATCCCTGAAGGAGAAAACTATGGCACTGAAAGCCATTCCTTTAGTTAATGTGCAGAACAAGCCAATGAAGAATACCGTTTCAAGTCCTGATCACCAGCTGTGAAGTTGATCCAGACAAGACGGACTGCAGCCTGGGAGAGCCAGTTTCCACAGGCAGTAGCAGGCACTTTGTGAGCTGCTATGTCTCCTCTCACTGACTTATCAAGGCCACTGGCAGTTTTTGGCAAATTTTGTACCACCAAGGTGATCTGTTAGAGGTGTTACAGCCATGCTTGTCACTTCAAGCTTGACAAACCAGGTTAAGTCCCTGCTCACTCTTCTGTTTCCCGCTCACAAAAACTTTGCAGTAGTCATCTCATCTTCCAAATCTGCTTCTGTGGTCTCTCTGTTCTATAGCCAGTAAGTCCAACAGCCTTTCCTCTTCTGTCTTGGCTGAAAAAGCTCCATAAATATTTATGAATGACTGCTGCTTAACCAAAATAATTTCAGTTCATGGTTCTGAATGTTATGGCAAGTGCATAGAACTGAGCAGGAAATTACAAGAATAAATACGCGTGTGATGACAGGCTTCAGCAGCTGCTGCTCTGAAGGATGTCAAGGAGAGACATGCTTGCATTATGGTGCAGATTGACGTGAAGAAGAGCTCACTTCTATGTATCTTTCGCATTTATCCACCAAATCTAGTTGCATTTGACTAACAGTCTCCGCACAGATCTGGGCCACTGGCAGTTACTGAGAAACACACGTACACATGACTTAGTGTTCCTGAACGGTGGTAGCTGCATGGTCCAGTGTCATCCCACAACAGGAGCCTGTGTGAGCAGGTACTTAAAGAAACCTACTAAAAAGGTAGGATATTGCCTACTTGGGAAAAAAAAAGGGTATTCACTCCTAGCTTCCCCAGGTTCAGCTGCCCTCAGATGGAGAAAACAACTTTAGTAGTTCACGCCATGCCCACTGACTGTCTTTCCTCCCTATATTTTCAGGGCAGGGCTATGGCCCTTTTGCCATGTCTCCAAGGCTATAGGGGAAAACCAGGGTAGAAGGCTACAAGTCTTTAAGCGCCAAGGGTCGGCATGTATCTGTATTTACTGTATGGTTCAGAGGGCATCTAGAACTACAGATGAGTTGTTGCTCCTACTCAAAACTACTCGTTCTTGAGTACTTCTCTCCAACCAGCTTGTGAATTCTCATTTTACAAAAGTAAATTATTCCCAGGTTTGTTGGCCTCAAAGGGAAACTAGGAGGAATATGGACTAAAGAAAGTCCATCTCTCCTCCCACCCTCCCCCAACCACATTACTGTCTCACTTGACTCCCTGACAGCTAAACATGAGATTGCATCGTGCCTCAGATTGGAGGTGAAAAACCATTTACTTGCCTCATGTCTTCTACTACTCCTCTTCATCCCATCCTCACTCATTTAATAAATATAGTTGATGAAGTATCACAAAAGAAAACCTGATTTTTTTTCCTATAGGCAAATTCTTATATTCCTCTAACTGAATTTCAGGTAAATTTGGTGGCAACAGCTAGAACCAGTTATCCTTGTATCTGTGTTTCTCGTAAAACATGCATACATCTGTGACAATTTGTTCTTGGTGTTTGCCACGAACCCTGCATGAGAGAGGATGAGGTTAAAAGCATTTGCCTTCATAATGATGGGTTGTATTTTCAAATTGCATAATATCTCTAGTTTTAGACATAAGTCAAAATTGTTTGCAGAATCCCTGAGGCCTGTACTTCCACTGAAAACATGTTTAATTCAAAACCTCCTTTTCTTGCAGAAAAGGATACTGAGAACTGAGGCACTAGACAGAAAAAAAACGCTTACAAAAATACTATAATCAAAATCTTCCACAGAAAAGGTTATAGTAAAAAAAAATAATATTCCCACTAGTAGCAACAAGGAATTGCAGCAATTCCATATTACATTTAATTGGCAGTAAGATAATTCACATAAATTTTAATACTAGAATATTAAAATTGGTTTAAAAAATAAAATGCAATTCATGAGGCAGTAGCCTTAGAATAGGATGTTATCAGTCTTTCCCATTACTAAATTTAGCTTCTTTACCAGCCACTTTCAGAAGCAGGCTTTGCTCATATATATACTTACACATATAAACAACGCATCTTTCTGTATAACAACTGGACAAATTGGCACATACACAAACAGGCACACTGACAGCAGGCTTTGCTGGGGCTGGTACCCATCAATGCCAATTTCTTTTCTCTTGTGACTGCCACCAGGAAGCAGCTAGAGTGCAAGCAGAGAGGAAGGGAATCATCCTACCTCCTAGAATCTGACTGCTTTTCAGATGATGGGGAATGGAGAAGGTAGAAGAAGAAAATCAATGTTCGGCTGCTGAGTGAGTGGATTTGTGTTAATCTACCACAGGTTACTTCAGGAGGTTTTGGAAGCTTGCTTTTGCTTTCACCTGTTTCTCAAACAGTATCTTGAGCCCTACTTTTGCTATATTTAGATGTGACTTTCCCTTTCATTGTTATATGTAATAAACCATTTATTCTCCAGAGAACCCAGAAAATATTTAAGAAAAAAAAATCTACAACTGTACATCAAAACCAAAATAAGAACCACAAAACATTTTGGAGAGGTTGGTGACATAGCACTGGCATCATTTGTGTTCCCTTGCAATGAAAACATAACATATCAAATGCATCTGTTTAATTTTATTCTACATAATCAACTTTAATTAGTCATTATACAAAAATATGTTTAGGGGCAGGTAAAGCATTTCATATCTGGATAAATATGCTTTTTCATTTTCATATCTTTGAAGCTATAGCCCACAGTCATTAAATAGCTTGAGCACTGTATGTAAAAATGAACTGCTTGCTACATTGAATTGGGGTCCTGTGTGAAATGTCATCTACAGCAACAGCTCCAATGTTGCTCAGACAAAAGCGCTATGGACAAATCTGAATGCTTCTTCTAACACTTAGGTGCATGAAAGTACATTTAACTGTATTGGCTATTTTTAAGGATCAGAGGATGCAAATCAACAACTATTACATTACATCTGTATTTTAAAAGCAACTTTACTTGTCAGTGTGTAATCAGGCCACGTGGGTTTCTCATGTGCAAAAAGCAACATCCAGGAATGCCCACAGGATCAAAGCTGGCCAAGTAGCGCTACCTTCAAGACACAAGAGAGTGATTCCTCTTGCGGTTTTTGACACCAGAGAGCAGAGAAACAGAAGAATAATCTACCTTGCTGTATGTTCTTTTATTTAAAAACCAAAGTGTTAATTTTCTAAGGATTTCTTCCCTTGCTTTGTTGCCTTGTCTGAAGCAGCATTGACCAAGTTTTTTACTGGTAGAAAACACGAGCAGTTTATTAGTAGACCACTATTGGTTAGGAAAGAACATGCTCTTCTAGGGAACAGCTTCTGACTTGCTGTCTACTGATAAAATGGAGCTACATTTTAGGATGATGAAAATAAAAAAAATGTATGCCTACTGGTGAGATTAGGGATGAAGCTTTAGAGGAGACTGTCACAGTGACCCCTCATAGGTTGTTATTGCCACAGATACATCCAACTTCATTCAAATTAAAACTATATTGAAATTCCATTGAATTTGTTGCCCAATCCCTACTAAGCAGTATTAGAATCATAGAAACATTTTCATTGGAAGAGGCCTTTAGTATGACTTCTGATAAACTGGCAAACTATCTGGATCACTCCATCCCCTCTGCAATTGCAATGACTCACATTGTTACTGCTGTGGCAGTCTTGGAGGAAAAAATATCCCCTTGGAAATTTCATTTATTAACTGACTTTTATTAATAAAAAGCCTACTATGCTTCCTATGCATTTGGTAATCCTATGGTGATAGTGTATCAGTTGGCTGCTGCTTCTCTCAGCCTGAAGGTGACCACTGCACCTTGGAATCTACCAGATCAGTCTCAGACTTATTCTAGCCTAAGCAAGACTATTAGAAATGCTGTTTATTCTGCTGGAGGGCTACAGGCTTGTATCCAATTAAAAACAACCACATCCCAACTATGTGATGCTTTTGCATGGTTTTTACTAATTCTGGTTTGTTGCAGTCAACTGAAAGCTGTCTGCAAATAATTATTGCATAACACTTCAATATTACATTCCATGATGTACCTGTATTTTATATATATGCACATTTAAGGTTAGGCATAGACAGGACCTTTTGTCACACAAAACCATTAAACTTTTAAAATAAACAGTGGAAACATACAAAGTAAACATGCATGCATGCCACATGCTTCATTGCAGAGACACTTTACTGGAAGAAAATTTACTGGTGCTTGTAGAGAAATGGCAAGAAAAACAACCAGCAAGGAGTCATGGGACACAGGAAGCAGGAGTGGCAAAAGTGAGACTTTGGTTTATGGCTAAACATATGTTTGACTCTTTTTGTTTGGCTAAACATAAGAGCTTGAATGCTAAGCAATGCCTAAAAAAGAATAGTGGAATTAAAACCAAAATTGCTCTGTGGTCTTACTCATTTCTTCAGGAAAAGTAAATGTATGCAAGTTCCTTGTAAATAAACAAGACTGCATCAAAGATATATGATATTTAAAAGCTAAATTCTTTTTATAACTGAAACAAGATTGTATGTCTAAGATTAATTTATAAAATCTTAAATTAATTGGTTTATTCACGTGATCCAACTTGTTGTTTTAAGTGTACATAATAAAGCACGACTCAGGGCACAGGCATTTTTACTATGTGGATAAATTAATTACCTGGATAAATTAAGCTCACAAATATATCTTAATTTACAGTAGACATTAAAAATTAAGAGTGGTTCTCTTTATCGAATCGTTTTTGCTTCTGCATTTAGAATACATGGATAGGTTGAAAATGGTGCTTTTCCATGTGTGTCTACAAGACTTGACCAAGAAATGACAAATCACATAATTATGACACTTCTAAGTGACTCAGCTGTGAACTACCACAAGACCCTCTAAGAAATCTAGGACTAAGCTTTTCTAGACTTTAATTTTTGGCTTTTAACAGTTTGCTTGGTTAACAGCTTTGCAACTTGAGCATTGCTTCTTTTTCAGCACAGTAGGATCCCACTGGATTGTATTATCAACATTAAAAAACGTTAGTGAAAAAGAGATTAATGCTGTTCTCACAAATTACAGAAAATTAAAAAAGTAGCAACATACACCTATTGTGCAATAACTTTCCCAGCAATATTTTTGGCTACTTTGATAGTAAACGTGACATGAATGTCATGTAAAAGTTTCAAGTCCCGTAAGAATCTCTATGATTTTCCAGAAGTGGTCTTGGAGAAAAAAAAAAAGAGACGAGAAAGGAAAATGAACGTACTCAGTAAACTTTGAAAAGGAAAATAATGAGATAAAAATGAGTGACTGCCCAATTTAATGTAACTCCCTTTCAACACAGCCAACAGCTACAGATTTGACCGCAATGAAGAGGTGGAACAAAGAACTTCTGGTTCTCCATGGAAAGATGGAAGCCATCTGAACCATCTTCCCATATTTCACACATTTTAGCATTTGACACAGAACAGGTATTCGCACACACAAAGTCTCTCTCCCTGATCCTACTTATTTACCTATTGTGCCATACAGAACAGAGGAAGACCGCACTGTCAAGTCACAGAAGTTGGTGCATCCAGCCCAAACATTTCTTACTGGTTTCCTTGTGGCAGTATACAAATGTTTTCTTTCTGCTACAGAAGTCCTCAGAGCTCTTCTGCTATTGGGTAAAATGACTAAGACAAATATTAAGTGAAGAAAATTAGCTTTATTTATGTAAATCAAAAAAATGAATTGTTAGAACTTTGGTCAAATGGTTAATTCTGTACAATTTACAATTATATTTATATACAAAACTTATAATAAAATACAGTACATTACATTTTTCCTGAGCCCCGGTGTGTTTCTCAGTTCTGTAAATCTTTTTTTCTTTCCTCTTCTTTCTTTTAAAGTAATTAAATTCAAGAAGGAAATACTATCCTCAGTGTGATAGTGTTTGGTTTAGATAATACTGGTATTAACAAAGAAGTCAATACATTATATGTAGAAAACACTTTATAGCCATTGCAATTTTGATAGTTATCTTTCTATATTAAAATATGTTCCTTGATAAAAATGTTAATTAAATACTCCTTATTATGAGTTTGTTGCACTTTATTTGACACGAGACAAGCCTTCCAACCCTAGAATTCTGTGATTCTGTGATTCTGTGTGACTTCAAATATATCCATCTCTCATTCTAGAGATACATAAATTTAGGTGAGTTACATGTATATATAACCGATCATTTAAAGATCAGGAAACATACACCCAGATAGAACAGATGTCTGAATCGAGGCACAGTATATTAAAATTGCTGTCCTATCCTGGACAAGATATGTAAGCTTCAATTGCTTGGCTAGCAGAATACAAAATTCACACAAGTATACATCCTGAAAAGTGAGACTATGTCAAGCAGCAAGGCACCAAGCCTGCAAATACTCACATATGCGTAATAGTCCCACTGTGTAAAGCAATGCGGAGTCCTCAGTGAAGAAGCATTGTGGAGCTGTATTTAACAGCATTTGTTGAATCTCAGTCAGCTCAAGAAGTTATTAGGATTAAAGCTATCAATATTACCTTTATTGAGTTGAATTTTTTGAGACCAACAAGAATCTATTGTAAGGCTTACAAGGACATTTGATCTGTTTACTTAATGATGCAGTGTGTTAAATTAGTAATTAGGATAGATGACAACATGCAAGTAAATTTATCTCCCAGTTAAATCCAAAAACCAATCAGAGTAACTTATTTTTGACAAACACTGATTTAAAACAAAATTAATTGTACTTAAGGGCTAAGTGTGGGCTGCTCCTAAATGTATGATAAAGTTCACTATATTTTTTTTAATATAGGCATGTGCATTTCTGGTACTTTAGTCTAAATAATCCAAAAATACAGATTAGGTGACCTCTGATAGATTTACTCATAATGTTTAAGAGATGTCTAAGAAGTCTTACACTAACAGAAAGTTATCTAGAGACTTGCTTTCTCTGAAAAACTTTCTGTAATACTTCGGTGCAAACAGAAATACATGAGATCAACTTACACCGATCCAACTCAGATTAGAAATTAAAAGGGACATTTTTTGCTGTTGATTTCAAAGTGCATAAAACATCAATACCAGACTTTAAATAAAATTGGTCTTTAGCTGAATGCTTGAACTTTTCCCAGGATTCTTTGCATGTTTAGCAGTCTTCACCTTGATGCTTTCTTGATTGCCTTTTACAGCTGACTCAAGCCTGGCTTTCATAGTTGGGGATGAAGCCATTAGTTTTTTAAAAACTAATGAGTACTGTGGACCAATCTGCATCAGATTTTGCAAAGCAAACTCATGTAGATTTTTTGCCCAGTTTGTAGCAGAGACCAGGGCATTTTCATCCAAGAGAAAGGAAATAAGGATGGGAAGAAGGCAGGCCACCAAATGAGCACCTATAAACATGGAAAACACAACTTAAACATACCCTTTTTAAAAACAGCTTTGAATTCTAACTAGAAGTATTTCTCCAAGTTAAATATTAACACAAACTATAAAGCTGCAAATGTTATTTGAACTGGACAGTAAAAAGAACCAACATTCTTGTTAGCAATTTTGTTAGCAATTAGCATTCAGGATTGGATTCCTAGTGGTTCTTTTGTTTTAATATGTTGCCTATGGCAACTTTCAGCATGTCCCACGCTTTGGATACTAGTAATGAAAGTAACTTACGGTGCTCTTCCTCAGCAGTGGCTGTAAGAGCTGTAACCACCTTTATTCCCTCCTGAATGACTTGAAGTTCTGCAGCATTTTCAGGTTTTGCTTTTTCTGTTTCTTGCAGTTTTACCACAATGGAAGGTGCTAAAGAATGAATATAAGGATATGACACAGTTTTGTTTGGATGCTGAAAGATGGAGTGCAGCAGCTGGTAGCACTTATACTGTACCTAAAAGAAAAGTAAAATTTGCAGTTACAAAGTGTTATACTTAAAAATACATGTCAGAATACTGGGTCACAGCTTGTCAGATAAAATCTTAAGGAGTGGGAAAAAATGTGCCTCAAAAATTCATCAGGTTGCAGGCCTCTACTGCATAATACTTTATAGGAGCATTATAACTTATGATCAAATTAAGAGAAAGTAGATCAGGCTTCCTATTTCATTCCACCAAGTCATACATCTTCCTATACTTTTGAGTTAAGGAAAAAATACCATTTTTGTCTGAAGAGTATATCTCAGTACTGTTCTGAAAATATACTCTTTCTTGCAAAAATACAGTTATAGGTCCTTAAAATATAAGCATTACCACTGTTGAACTCTAGACACAATTTTAAAAAGTCTCAAATGGTGCAGTACCTTGCATGTAATTGGAAGTCAATAGGACCGGAACTGTCAAGTTTCTACACAATTTCTGAAAGGCTCAAATGCCTAAACACGTGGATAAATTTGCAAATTCATACTACCATTTTCTTGCAGTCATATTTGGCATCACTAGTTTCCTATCAGTGGAAACCAATGTTTACTATATTAAAAAGTACTTTCTTACAGCAATTTCTCAAGCTAAAGAAAGGTAGCTGTTTAATTGTTTAACTTTTTACAATTTTTTAAACATGGTAATTGTTTAATTTTTTGTTACTACATGAGTATATATAGAGAAGATGCAAGAAAACCAGTTTACAGTGAATTCTCAGTCAAACATGAAAACTAATGCAAGTTAATTTCAGATTTGGACTTTTAGAATAAAGAAGTCCCAACTCACAGAATAGCCATTTGCATTTTTTCCTGATATGTTGGGTTTGTTAGATGAAGAATAGTAGCAAATGAACTGTGGTACTATGATCTAAAGCAACTATGTAAAAATTTTTATATTAGGTCAGAACAAAGCATTAATACAGTTCAGCATACTGCCTCCAGCAGTGGCCAGGAGCTGAAGCTTATGGGACAGTAGAAATCATGTAGTGGTACTTGTACCCAAAACCCCACAGCTGAGGGATTTCCTGTGCAAAAGATAGTATCTGTGTATTGAAGATAAAATGAACAAATAAAATGAAACAGGTGCCTGAAAAACTACACAACTGTATCGTGTACTTATCAACGTATAAAGCTCTGAGTCTGATGCAATTTTTTAAAAAAATCATAGGAATACAGAATTGTATACAGAATAAAAAGTGATAAAATGCACCATGTTCTTGTTAAGTAGTTCGAACCATGCTTTATAATACAAAAGATATAGCCAGGACAGAATTAACTGGAATTGACACACAGGACAAGTGAAATAACTGAACAGAAATAAGTTAAAATCCATTTAGTATGATACTGATACTCTTATAACTTCACCAGTACTTACAAGAGGATCTTTTGAGGCAAGTGTTATTTTAAACTTCTCAATACAACGCTTTTGAAGGCACTTTAAGGTAGTAACTTCTGGACTGGCAGACATAACAAATACTGTAATAGCAGTAAGCAGGCTAACTTCATCAAGTTCTTGGAGAAGTCCATCTACTGTCAATAAAGTAAGCAGTCTGTTAAATTTGAATTAAAAAGTAATTCTATGAATTCAAGCATTACAAAGAGGTGGACTAGAAATATCAATGTCTACATTTCTTCAGGAATCTTTTTTTTTTCAACTACATGACACTGTTATGAACTTTTACTGTAATAAAAGCCAAGGCCAAAGTGGTTATAAGCATATTTATAAAAGCATATTCCCATTCCATTGTTCCTCTGTAAAAAGTACAATAAATATCTTTGAAGAGCTGGTATGACATATTAGGGTACAACTTATTTTTAGAATTACAAAAAATTTGCCTTAAGAACATATATTCTTTTGCTCTCACTTAAAAAACCAACACTATAAATGAAAGGTCCAACAAGAAATTACAATTTAGAGATTAAACATAAGGAATCATAAAAGTACTACGAACTTGGGAAGTTGAAGAAGCAGCACACAGAAAACTAACTTTAAGACAAAAGTATTTTTTCTTGAACTACTGTTTTAATACCCTTTGCTTCAATACAGACTAATTCTTTGTGCAGAACCTGCATGCAGTACAGCTGTCTTTTATGCTCAGCTGTACTCTGAAGCCATAACTCCTGTTTATTCCATCGTACCACGTAACTACATTGTGGCACTACATAACACAGGGGTCAGCCTGCAAGCCCACGTTTATACCTTTACAGATGATGACTTCTCATATGAACTTTAGGGACAAGACTGAACTGCAGTTTCAACAGTGCAGTTCAACAGTGACCAACTAATTCTCTTGTGACTAAGATACTAGTCTTTTTTTAAGACATGTATGAATTTAATTTAAATAAAACCAAACAACCTTTCATCCAAACATTGGGTTTGTGCATTTAATAACAAACAAGACAAAAAAAAATTGTGCTTACCTTGATCCCAACAGTCAAGCACTGTGACCAAAGCACTACGTAGAAGATCGGTCCAAGCAGTGCGACTCTTCTCTGCTCGAGCCATTGGAGAAGACAAGAGTCCTTTAAGAGCTTGTAGAGAGGCAGCAACTGTCAAAGGTAACTGGCCGTCTTGCAATTTCACAGCAGTTTCTTTAAGTACTCCGATAATTAGGTACAAGATAGTAGGAAGAACTGAAACACTCCCTGTAAAACAAAGCAAATTAATTTCACAGAAGTTAAAAAAATGGAAGCAGTTTCTTGGATTCTCTCTTTTTTTATTATTATTATTTATAACTTACCTTTTTTAATCACCTATGTGAATGGAGGCAGTGGTAATTTGAAGAAAGATTTGAAATATCATGTGACTTGCTGTAGTAAACATGGAGTCAGACTGCTTAAGTGAAGTTAAACCTTTTCCTCTTTTAAATTAGCATTGATGATTTTACTAGATGAAGTGTGAAATTATGTCATGTTCAGAGAAAAGCAAGAACAGAAAGATAGAACCACTGAGGAGCAGAAGAAGAGAAGCTATGGAAGTATACAAAGTACTGAATAGTAGAAAATAAATTATGAGCATCTAAGCATATTTTGCAGTAAGACAATACAATGAAGGAAATTAACAGAGGGTAACTTCAAAACTGGTGAGAGGAAATACTTCTCCCACATGATGTGTAGTTAGCCAAGGATGTCATTGCTCCAGGAAATAACTGAAGTCAAGACTTTAGTAGGAAGAAGAGGATCTCAGATTAAAAATGCATAACAAAAATTCGTAGAATTATAATAACTCTAACAAATATTTTGGAAAAGAGGAGACCTAAGAAGAGAAACAGATTGTCCCGCAGCCTACTAAACAGATCTTCATCTCTCCCTGATAATCTGATAGCTAACCTGTCAGAATAAGAGACTATTATAAATAAATAAATAAATAATCACAGGAGTAACCTGACATAGCAGTTTTGCATATTCTTATGTATTTGGATCTAATACTAATACAGAATTCTGCACACATTTGAGACAATCTAGAAACCTGCATACTTATGTGTCACTCCTGTTTTAAGTTCTGATTTTTCAAAGCACAGAGTTAAGCATATAGCTTAATATCCTTATGCCCTTCCCTAATCAGCATTTTGCTTATGTTTTAAAGATTTTAATATGTTGATGTTTGTGAGAGATCTGTTGAATAATGAAGATCTCTGACATATACATAAGTATTCTCAGAAAGTCTCTGAAAATTGACTGTTGGAATCTAGTAGGAAGCGCAGTTCATGAACATAATTTATTTGAAAATTTTATTATGAATACATATCATGACAGGTGCCTGAAGTAAGAGACATGGTAGTCACAGGACTGGAACTTCAGTTACCTATTAAAGAGGAAAAAATGATGCAATTCCACATAGGAATACTCTTCTCTTTGATTAAATGAGTTGACTTTTGGAGATGCTTCCTTATGTAACTGACTGTATAAGTAAGCTTAAGCTTCCCATTTTGGTCATCTGACTTGAATGCTTAAGTTCACTAGTGTAAACATCCCATCCAGTCTGATCCTGCAAGCTGTTTGTGGAGTAACTTTAACAGCTAAAGACAAAAAGAACTACAGGAGAAAAGAAAAAACCACAGATTATTTTTCATACAAGATAGTTGCCCTCATATCTAAGTGATGTTACGTTTGTTTCCTTTCGCTTTGAACTGATAAATAACGAGCTGCAGATTGAAAAGAAAAATCATATCATCACCCTACAATGATAGCAAATACTGACTACTATTCCATTTGGAGTACACTACCCCCAAAGGAGAATCTTGTAACAGAGAACAAATTAAGAAAAAATTATAAATTTCCAGGGCTTGTAAATGCAAGAATATGCATAGGGTGTAACATAGATACCCAAGGTGGGACAGAGGAGTAGAGCAGAAATGGTTTGTTTATAGGTGTGGCTGTAACAGTACTAAGAGATCACACGTATGAATACGATACTGGGGAGAGAGGGTGAGGGCAACCATCTTAAAGATTGGAATGAATCCAAAATAAATCATGAGTAAAAGTCAACTAATCTGAGAAATCCACCATAACTCCTCACAGTGGTTTCCTAATGTTCAAATGATGGCTTTCAGTGAAAGGTAACATGATACATTTCCCTTTTAAATTTAATTTATGTCTGCATTATAAATTCCAGAATAGACAATGCAGGTAGAATAGAATTATGTAGCTGTCGTATACTTCCCTGTACAAAATGAATATATTAATTGCATTACTGCATGTAGGAGGAAAAGAAAAACTACTACTTTAATTGCTTCAATTTTGTAGCTTGCTTTGTAATCTGACAGTCAAAAACATAATCAGAACAGGAAACTGTCACAAGCAAATGAACAAAACTTGTTGCCATTTATTCAGCTGAGAAAATTAGGTAATAACACAGGGGCTCAGAAGAGCCCAATATTCTTTCATTAATCTTTCCTTGTGATGAAACAGCATACCTTCAGGAGAGCAGATTGCAGGAACATCTGAAAGAATAACTAATGCTGCTGCTACCAGTCTACTTCCATCTTCTGACAATAACAAATGTTTCCCAGATTGAACTGCAGGGCTACAAGTTAATTTAGGGTTGAGCTGTGGAAGCTGTCTGACAAGAATACAAACACATAACTCCAGTGTTGCGAAGACTAATGATTTCCCAGGCACCAGTCCTCCTGTATCTTTGCCTTCTCCAAATTCTGGTAACGTTTCCTTTTCTGCAGCACCATCATCAACTAAAACAAACAAAAAAGAAATATGGCTGAAATCTGCAGGCTGTACCTTGTTTCCAAAAAGTTACTACTTCAGACTGTTTCATCACCAAGTGATAATCTTGATACACATATATGTGCATGCATAAGTGTTCAAAGGTCTACTGGCAAACATCCATCCTTCTGAACAAGCAAACCATGCACTGATTATCAAAAGGCAAAGATGCATGCAACAGATCTAGACAAACAACGTGCTGAGGCACCGTGCCAATATGATGCCACCTGATATAACTGTTTTGTTTCTTCTCCCAGTCTCTTTCTTTTAGAAAAAGAACTGTAGGAAGTTACAATCAGACTAACCAGTGGAGTCTGGCTTGTAACAGCTGTGTGTCCTTTTCACTAAGATTCCTCCATCCCTGACACCACACAAGACTATCCCAACTGCAGTTTCTCCAGTTTTCCTCCTTACTTCATGCCCTCCAGCCACCACCAAAACCATCTGCTATCTATCATATCACCTCAATTTCCTATGCCAGGCACTTGAACTGACTTAAGTAAACCAAGATTAGTCACTGTGAAACACTTCAATTAAGATGCATCTTGGAATATCACCTTCAAGAATCCAGTTTTCAAAGAAAGAATTGCTTTAGCCCTGATAAGATGTATTCAATATCCCACACATTACTGTACCTTCTGCACTTCTCCGCTTTTCCTTCACATGTTCCTGAACTGCAAAAAGAATCAGCCTCACCACTTCAAGGGCAGCAAGCTGAATTTCAGGTGATTCTCTGGTCAGTATCAGTCGATGTAAAACATTCAGCAGCTCTACACCCAAATCCTACAATAAGAAAAAGGCTTAATATATCCCCATTTAACTACAGGAATTTTAGAAACTTGTTAATGTTTGTTCAAGCCAACAGTAGTACTCTTATTAACCTCACTAAGGAAGACAGTATAATTGATACAATCACAGGAGTTGGCATTGTCTTCAACATCTAGCTCCTAGCTCCCATAGCAGCAGTCCCACACAAGTCTCCCAACAAAATAATAATAATCATGGTAATTTAGAGATAGGGCACTTAGAACTACTAAAAAAACCCAAGTAATCTTTATCTTATGGCTTTTTAACTCTTGAAAGCGGGAATACTACATTGTATCTCTCCTACAGTATAAGCATTTCCACAGATTTTATAATTTTTGCTGTGTTAGACAATTGTATGGCACAAGAAGATGGTATAAACCTTAATTTAAAGGGAAAAAAAAGGAATTTTGAAGTTATTCTTTTTAGAATCACTGGTGTGTTGTGGATTTCTTTTGTTTGTTTTGTTTTGGTTTTTTTTTTCCAATACCACTGCTTTTGTCCAGTTTCCTTTTATCATCTTCAATATATACAACAGAATTAATTGAACTGATAGGACAAGGGGCAATGGATGCAAACGGGAGCATAGGAGGTTCCATGTGAATATCAGGAAGAACTTTTTCACTGTGCGAGTGACAGAGCACTGGAACAGGCTGCCCAGAGAGGTTGTGGAGTCTCCTTCACTGGAGACATTCAAAACCCGCCTGGATGCGTTCCTGTGTGATGTACTCTAGGTGACCCTGCTCTGGCAGGGGGCTTGGACTAGATGATCCTTCGAGGTCCCTTCCAACCCTAGAATTCTGTGATTCTGTGATTCTGTGTGAACTGTCCCTTGACAAAGAGAGTAAGAGAACTTTTTTTCTGGAATTCTGTCTTTGCCTGGCTCTCATCCTATTCATCTAGTTCCTCCTTCCTGATGAAAAGTCCTCAAGTTCTCTGCTCCTCATTGTCTTATAGGTTCCATATTGCCCTTTTTTTCTCTCCTTCCTCTACAGCTTTGGATTTTGCTAA
The DNA here is from genome assembly GCA_013398125.1 of Aegotheles bennettii. Taxonomy (NCBI): domain Eukaryota; kingdom Metazoa; phylum Chordata; class Aves; order Caprimulgiformes; family Aegothelidae; genus Aegotheles; species Aegotheles bennettii. Next base: position 49,020 of record VZRW01012139.1, read on the forward strand.
AGCAAATAATTCACCTACTATTTATGTGTTGAAGATTCCTGGATATACAATAGAGAGTAGAGATACTGTTCAAACTAAAATTATGCCTTAATTCTGGGAGGCTTTTGATCATTAAGACATTACCTGATCACCACCTATTTTGGACCTTGGCCATGGAACATCAAAGAGTGCCTGTAGGGCACGTAAGCAGGCAATAATGTTCTCCATTGCTGCATCGGATCGAGGAGAGCAGAGAAATTCCACACTAATTCCTGTAAGCATCAGAAGAAAAAAACCTGTATTTGCTTGAAATTTTAAGTAGTAATTTTGTCAGTTGCTAAGTAACCTGACAGCAGGTTGAGCAGATATAGAAATAGCATTTGCATTTTATATTAAGTGAATTCATCTCCTACTGCTAATATCTTGGGGCAAGAGCTCTATTTCCCTCAAAACAATGAAAGAACTTCAGCTTCTAGACAGTATAAGACACAATTGTAACTGGTTACTAATATAAATAAATAAAAAAAAAGGAGCAATTTCTGAGTAAAAATAGTGAGCTCTAGGGACAGTGAACAGGCAGACAATCCATAATGAGTATATAGTGGAGTATTTGCCTAATCACAGTGATTTATGTAACAGAAGGAAATAACAGAGAAAGTAATAATAGTTCACAAACTCAAAGGCTAAGGCTTTATCTTCCCATTTAAAAAAAATCCTAAAGATCGCAACTATCGCAACTGGATCACCAGCAATAAGTAAATTACATGAAGCTAAGCTTGCAAAACCTAGACCAGATAAAAACAATCACTTTTTTTCTGGGCTTTCAGTACTCTTCAGCTGACATTTTACAACATTAGAGATAAACGTCATATTCATTGTGATCCGTATTCTCATCCCAGTTGTACAGCCGTAATTCCAAGCTGTGTGATGACTTGGGAAAATGATCAATGTACACAAAAGAACTACTGCACAACAGAAAGTGTCTGTGTTCTAAAGTTCTTTCAGTTTCTCTGTAGGAAGTGAAAATGAAAAAGTGGAACATGTTCAGCAGCAGAATAAACAAGCCAGGTGTCCATGGCAAAGTAGATGAAATCTGAAGCACTAATCCAGTAGTATAGGAAGCAGGGGAAATGAGCAGCCTTTTTATCAGAGGTCCCACTTCTGAGAGAGTAATGGGGTTCAGAAGGAAGCTGGCTCTGTGCAGGAACACTGGGATTCAAAAGAAGCCACATGCATCTGGGGCATACAAACCCACTCCAAAAATGGATTACAGAAGGACACAAAAGAGATCAAAGAAAAAAAATACAACCAGAAATGCCTAATTGTGTAAATTTAGAGAACTGGGACTGAATTCAACTGTCTGATTAGCCTCTGCAGTAGGGGAGGCTTAAACAGACCCTTACGTGAGCTTAAGGAAACACTTTTTTACCGTAAGGTGGACCAAGCACTGGCACAGGTTGCCCAGAAACGTGGAGTCTCCATCCTTGGAGATATTCAAAAGCCATGTGGACATGGTCCTGGGCAACTGGCTTTAGGTGGTCCTGCTTGAGCAAGGGGTGGTGGGACAAGATGACCTCTACAAGCCCCTTCCAACCTACACACTGTTCTGTGATGTAAAACTATACTTCAGTGATGCTAAACCATACACTCTGTAACTGTAGTGCTACAACCACAATAAAATTCACCCTTGAACTTGCATGTTTGTGAGCAGAGCAGTAAGCACTTGCTCAGGACTTGTTTACCTCACACTGAATGTTTTTTCTACTACATTTGGGAAAACACTGTAATTTCTCACTGGGACTTAAAATTCTTCTGACTGTATATTTTTCTAAGAGATGCAATATTCAATGATGCAGTTACATGTGAATAATTAAATATTTGGTTGCTAACAGTTTATCTACTAAAATGACATTTTGGGTTACAGTATCTAGACAGATATGCACTCACTAACCCAAGAGAAGATGAAATCTGTCAGTATTTACATCCTCAGGAGATTTCACCAAGGGTCTGGTAGAAGAATCTTGACACATTGTGGTAGGGGTGACAGGTCTGGAGAGATTCGTTACTCCTTCATCTGGATCAATAATGATGAAGCCTGTGCTAGTAAGCCACAATGCTGTAGCATAAAGTATCAGTGCCCAGGCGTTGTAGTAGTGAGGTCTGGAATTTTCAGTTGTCTCTGCTGTATAAAATGTACCACCTACAAGAAGAGAAGTTACAGTTTTAAGGATGTAATTTATTTTCAGCTACCATATCTTCTCATTCTTATAAAAGAGGATTCTTCTTTTCATTGAAATTATATTTACCTTATTTATGTATGACTTTTTTTTTTTTAAAGTGCAACATTAAAATGCAGGCTAATGAGGGCACTTCATTTAGATTTCTTTGGATATAATCCAATACAATTACCTTTTTCTTCTTTCAACCATAAAATTATCCAACAAACAAGAATATCAAACAAACTACTTTTCACATCAGTGAAACCTGTTCTCAAAAGCAGTCTTCATCTTTAGATAGGTACCCAAGTATGCATATTTTCTATGCAATTTAATTTTAACACGAGTCAGCTAGGACATTAATGATGTGTACTTACAAGTGACCTTTGAAAATACAATTGATTTGCCTTCATACCTTCAGCGGGTAGTTGTGATGCATATTCTGAAGGCAAAGTTAAGAGAGCAAAATCCTGAAGTGCAGCAAGCCAGAGCTTGCTCAATGTTCCAAGATCTGCCTGTACTAAGTCCAAAAGTCCACTGGCTGAAGATGTCACATCTCTGTAGCTTTCTTCTGCAGAGTTTGTAATGTTTAAACGGTGATTGTGTGCATAACTTTGATTTTTCTGCTTTTCAACTGCAACTATGTAAACCTGTTTACATATTTGGAGAAAGATTTACAAATATTAACACATGGAAAACTCCTGTGATCATCAGCATGACTGCCAGTTGAGTGGGCATGAGGTTTCCTAGAACCTCTTCCTGCTTCAAGACCAGTAGGCATGGGTGAACAAGCACTTACTTTCTAAACCTTCTGAATCCACTTCCCCAGATAATCTTGATGCAAGAGTCCCAATAAAGGAAAACCTACTAAAATTCTTAAACATAGCTGCAGTTAACTTCCCTGCTTTTATAAAATAATCTATTACTTGTCCAGCTTCAGCTTCCAACCATTAAATCCTGTTATAGGTAGAAGACTGAGAACTTATTATCAAATAATATACCTATAATCATGACCCTGAAAGCACAGTCAAATCACTCCTGAATCTTCTTTAAACTGAAATGACATATTGTACTTGCAACCAACTTCTCAGAACTATGTATTGCTATGTTAGCAGAAAAGATTGAAGAGTACAGTCTTGCATCATTTGCAAACTTTGGATGTTACCACCAATAGGTTAACTTTAATCTGAGAAGGTTAGTTTCCCTAGATGCCTCTCTAGTTATCAAAAAAGATAGGCTTAAGGATGTTTCAGACTAGCAGTCCTGTTTGGTCTCTCCAAAATGCCCCTGGAGGGAAGCTCTTCACCTCAACTATAAAGGAGACATAGGAAACCAGTTCAAATAATCTAAAGTTAGCTTTTGTGAGTATCCATCTCCAGCAACTACAATTTCTGTAACTTTTTCAAGTTTGCTAGTTGGCCTGGGTTGACCCAGGCCAGAAACTAAGCATCCACCAAGCCCCGTTCTCACTCCTCCTCACAACAGGATGGGGGAATTCCTTCAAATTCTGGAAACAAAAAAATATGTAAGTAAGAAGGAACCGCCTAGGGCTTAAGTGAAATATTTGTAAATTACAGGTCACAAAAGCTTATCCCCAGTTTACTTTGTCATAGTTTCTCGTATCTGAGATCCAGCAGAAAGTTATACAGAGTTTGCTTTGAAGACTTCTAACAATCTTAATTATAGACTGGAACAATCTACAGATCTTCACACAGCTGAGCCTCACATCTAGTCCGAATTTTGTCTCAGCTTCTGACCAGTGATAGGTTATTGTTATATGCCATCAAAAACCTTCTAGCCATATAATAATTTAAAAATTAATCACAGCACCTTTTCTTTTCCTGAATACTTGAAAAATATTGATCTACTTAAATCTCTGAGTGTAAGCATGTTTTCAAGAATTTTATTCCCACTTGCTAGCTTTTCTGCAATGGCTTTCCTATTTTGTCAATATCCTTTCTCAAGTATGGACACCAGAGGTTGGTAAGTTTTCTACAAATGTTCACATAAAAGCTATCTATTGCCTGTTTTCTCCTTCAAAATAGCTCCTTGGTTATACACAGAAATATCATATTAAATACATAACATGTTTATATTTAGCTGGTTATCAACCATCAGCATCCAAGGTCATAATCAGTGCTTTCTAAGACTCATCTTCGAGAGATTATATAGATTCTTCACATTTCTGATTTTTAAATATCTAACCGTGCATTTATGTGTGTTAAAAGAGGCATTCACGTAAGCATTCATGTAAGCTGACTTTAAGGCAGTTAGCTAATGCAATACTGAACTGACATTGTTACTTGCAAGAACTACCTGTAAGAAATTAAATGCCAGTAGACAATGAGAAAAATGACACCTGTTTAAAATGGTACGTTCAGTGGACCATCACCATAGCCATTTATACCACGAGAATTTAAAATGAATATTGGAATATTAAAACATGTTAAGAAATTAATATTTCTTAAGTACTAGTATAATACAAACAGTTTAACTAGCAGTGCTTTTGTAAAGTTTACAAAGTTCATGTAATGTTGAGAGGTATCACAGCAAAGGACCATCAACTTCTATTTAATGAAGAATGTAAGAAGTTACTGAAATGATTCTGTCTGAAAGGTTCCAACTCACCTATCAGATACCAAGACTATGATTACAGAGCTGTTACACTAACCTCTGCCCAGGCCTTAAGCACAGCCAGTATCTCCATAGTTGAGGTGCTTTCATTATATTGTTGACTTTGTGCTTCTTTCCCAGCCTGCACTTTGACCAAAGAGGATACAAGCAACTGGTGAACCCTTCGAAGGTCATTAAGATCACTTACTACACCACTTGCTATCCAGGCACTGCATACCTAGTGTTATAAAACAGAAATAATGAGAAACAAGAGCCAAACACCATTGGATACTCTTTTTTCCACCTGTAAAATTATGAAAACTGGATATAATTTCTACTGAGACAGAGTTGCTCTCAGATAATAATCAATGCTAAATGACATAACAGTTCAGTATACATAAGTAATGAAAGCCAAAAAAATTAGAGGGATGTCATAAATAACAGCCAAAGTATCAACTGCTACAAAGTTCCTCAAAAGATTTTAAAGTGCCTAAAATCTTACAATAGTTCTTACAATATAGAAGTAACATGAGTGAGATTAGTTTGTGTGCACTGAGGATCTCAAGCTAGATGGAAATTCCTTTTTCTTGTGCGGTGTATCAAGCAAAAAGAAAATTTCAGATGATCTATTACTTAAGACGTATGACTTTCAACACTTGCCTGACATGCTTTTGCTGTGACATCAGGAGGAGCTTCTGGAGCAAAGGCAGGCCTAAGTGCTGCTCCAACCTAAACAGAAGTTATACAACATTTAGTACACAATGAACAATTAACCAAATAATTACTTTTCATAAGCAGGCTTTGTTGCAGTTTTTCTTTATAAAGCATAGTTTCCTTTTAATTTTTCTGCAGACTCTTTCAGAGAAGTTAAAGAGCTGGGAGACAGTTGCAGTCATACTTCTATTGTTTTGTTTTGCTTACACGGAAGACATGGTTCTCTTTGAGAGGGGTATTCAAAGTTTACTCTATTTTTTTGCACAGTCTAAAACTGAAACAGAAACCTCTTCCTTCCTGAACTCTTGACTTGATGAGCAGCCTTCAAAGAATAAACATTTTTCCAAATGATGAAATACTTGCAAGACACCTAATGAGTGACATTTCCTTACTCAGAAAGAATACAGATTTAAGGAAACTAATAGCTGAAGTCAGTCAACTTTGCAAAGTGAAAGAAGAGGAGAGCACAAACCCCATTCACCTAATAAAGAACACACAAACATATACTCTCCAGGTTGCAGAGATTTTACCTTCTCTCACTGTTGAAAGCTATTTCACTAAAGGCTAATGAAAATTTCCCTTGCTGCTTTAGCTGATACCTGAAAACTCAGACTTAAGTCTGATGCTCTTTGGGATGAAAGTACAAAGTAGTACAAGTTCTACCAAGATAATTTTGTGAAAAGGAGTTGTTTTTAATCACAATTAATTACAGTTTCTTAAGACTCCCTTAAAGCAAAGACTTCATTTGAAGAACTTCTGAACAAGATTTCAGGAAACCATTACTTAAGTTTGAAAAATCCAGATATTTCTGATTATTGTTATGGAAAAAAAAATTACAAGAAAAAGACTAGATATTTAACTGCTCAACATCTCTTCAACTCTTAGGAAACAGCTGATGAGAAGATCTACGCTTAGTATTAGCAGAAACACTTTAAGGGTAGTGAAGGTTAAAAGGAGAATTATTAGCTCTACTTGTGACCTGCTTGATGGTTTTGGACAGCAAGGACAGAGGGTGTATTTTTTTCTGTTGGTAGTTCCAGACTAGATCAAGGCACTTCCTTTCCACAAAGAAGTGCCAGTAGAATAGAATTCTAATGGCAAAAGTAAGATCAGAGTGGATTAGGATGTCTTCAGTGTCAGGATCTGAAAATTTCTATGAAAGAAAGCAATCAGACTTATTCAATGCCTGTGAGAAATTGAAGAATGGGAGCCAGGTGAGGCTTAACACAACTGCCTGTCATATTTAACGCAAGTGCAGTCTGGAATGTAAAATGATCAGGACATCTTTTCTGTAAATCTCAACCAAGGCTTAACTGAAACAGACCTTGTGAGTACAATCCATGCTTTTACCTCCTTTAGCTTATTCATTGACCAAGATCTAGTGGGATCTCTGGTGTGCAAAGGCTGCTTACTTCTAAGTAGAGTTTTAAAGGATAGTTGTGCCTAATATTTCTTGCAATACTTCCACACTTTGAAACCAGTGCTTTCAAAAAAAAACCCCCAAAAAACCCACCCGATGTTCTACTTCCTTTTTGCTGTATTCAAATAGGAAAGAGGGGAAAAATGCTGAAACTTGAAAAACTTTGGGGCTAAAACATTATATGCCATCTGAAAAGATGTCTACTAAGGAAGTTAAGTCTGAAGAAATCAATAATAATTTCAGTAACGAACTGAAACCCAACCCTAGCACTATGCACTGCAAAAAGCAAATTTCTTTTAGTGATTAACTGTAACTGTAAACTTTTCTAAATTATTAGCAATGGTGCTTACATTGGCTTGATATTGCTCCAGAATTACATGACCTGGAAACTCTGGTTCTGGAACAGCTGCAAACTTCCGAACAACAATTAGCAGTGTTTGAAGCCCAGAAAGACGAAGCTGATCACTGTGATCTGTGGCAGCCATAAAAGCCATACGGACCAAGTCAGCTAAATGCAATACCAAAAAGTCATCTGAAGAGAAAACAGAAATTTAAAAAAAATAGTTTTATTACATTTAGATATAGACATAATATATTTTATAAGACTGGTTCCAACATTTTCAAAAGGTATATTTTACATTTTACCTTACCACATATTAAGGATTCACTTAAGGTGAATCTTACACATACAACAATCTTACTTGGACCTCTTATGTTAGCTGACCTAGCTTCTTTTCCATTGAAATGTAAGAAAAAATAATACCTAGAATAAAGCATAAATATATTTATGTATGAGGTAGATTTTCTAAAAAGAGTGTTGAGGAAAACACCTCCAGATAAACAGAGAGGTAATGAAAATTTGCACTGTGTTTCTACTGGTAATTATTCAAATTATGGAAAGAAAAAAAGTGGAGATTTTGTCATACTCCCATATACCATGCTGTGATGTTGTAGGCTGGTGCCAGCTATCACTTCTGATTGCTATTGCTTATGCAAAAACAATGGCTTCCTACACATATGCCGTGGTACTATAACCAGGAAAGCGAGTGTAAATGCTGCAGTTATATGCCAATATTTTGGCAAATAAAAATTGCTCTACACATTAATAAATATAGGATTCTAATCAGAGTTATTAAAGGTTGCAATGATTACAAACAACAAATTAATGAAGAATTAAGATGCAAACAGCTAACACTTACTTTACGCATACTTTGCATTCTGTGAAATTCCTTCCGTGCTTAACACATACCTCTTGAATCACGTTGTTTTCTTTCCTGAGCCAAAGTTATGTCAAAATGTGCACTGCCTGCATTTTCACACTGGCTTATAATTTTACAAACACACTCTGCAGCAAAAACTCTGGTAGCCCATCGTGGATTACTGAACGGATGGAACCTCTCATCACTGTCAGAAGTTAATATGGATGCATCATCCACTTTGGCAATTTCCTCTTCTTGAGTGGTAGCTACTGAAGCTACTGTATTGAAATCTGTATTTAGGATAAAAAAATAAAAGAAAAGAAAAAAAAAGAAATGTTATATTCATTCTTACTGTAACTGAAAACTACAGAAGGACTTAAAATCTCTTCAAAGTCCATCTCTAGCCTCCAACTGACCACAGCTCCCTTCACCTTTCGTGTCTCAAAGTAAATGCTAGAATTAAAAGTAAAATGTAACAAAACTGTTCGCATTTGGTTGATATTACTTGCTGGAAGACAAGACCAATACCAAGAAAGCAATGAAAAACTGAAGAGAAAGAAGTGAAAGGAAAAAAAAAACCTTTTAAAATCTAAATCCAAGAAGTTTTGCTCATGCACTACAGATACAAGTTAATATTTCCCCCCCCTCCCATTATTTTGCACAGAAATTTATCTACTCAGGAGTTTCATTATGATATAGTAGGTCTGCATCATCCCTACCATTAATAGCCAAGAGTCTGATTATTTTTCTTGTAGGCAATTGCACAGGACCCATAGTTTAAATGTACTCTGCATTTCCATTTCTGATATGGAAATAAGTTAACACTAGGGCTATAAATCAACAAGAATGTGAACAGGCAAGACATATTAAAATGTTTACAAAAACTTGTTCAATAGGGAAAAGGCAATCAGAAGGGAAAAAGTTATATTCCTTCTGAAAGAACTACGTTAAAGTGTCCAATGTGTCAGTATGAAGGATGATGATACACTTCATTAATGTCAAACATTCAAGAAACAAGAATAATTTCCCTGTGACACACTGTACTGCTACAGGCTTTATTTTCATTGTGTTCTCAACTACAGTGTATTAGAACTTACCAGCTGAGGCAGCAAGAACATCTTTACAAAGCTTCAGCCAAAAAGAGAGCTTTTCAACTGCCATTGAAGTAAGCATATGAGTCAGAGTCTCTTTGATATCTTGGCACAATTTTTGATCTAATTCTTTGTCCAGCAAGCCCAGCAATGCCCCCTCCAGGCCTATTTCTCTGATGTTAACATCTGCTAAGAACAAAGTCTGTGAGCTGAATGCTGTACATCACAAAACTGCAATAATGACCACAGAAACCCCACTGAAGCTTGCACACAGAGTACCTTGTGAACAACAATTATCTAGCTCTGAAATACTTTTGAAAAAAATAGTATTAATTACTTTAATACCATATCTAAATCATCTGAGTACGACACATACTTTGAACTTTTACAGAAACATAGAAACAACAGGAAGAAAGTTACTCAAGGGGAGGAAAAAGAAAGAATTCTACTCTGAATTTCACAGCATTACCATCACCATAGCATCTGAGCTCCTGAACCAAATTATCTTTGGCCATTTGAGTCTTTACAGTGACTCATAAGGTAATACTAAAACAATGTTTTAACTTGAAAAGGAGGTTAAAATTATTCTCCAACACAGCTCAAAACCAGACACACAGAAATAATTTGTTAAATTAATATGACCAATGATTTAAAAATAAGCATTTTTACAAAATGGCTATTGTCCATCTTCTCTGAAAATTTCCAAACAAACTTGAACTGAAATCCAAAGTGAAATCATTTCTTACCACCACCCCCTCACAGGAAGGCACATGAGGATGAACTAGTGATCATTCTCAGGCATTTTAGCAAGAAACCCAACCCTTTAGAAGTTAAAAATCCTAGTGACCCCAGCTGATCATTAATTAAATAATTCTCCAAAGAGGTCAACAGAAATTTTCTTCAACAGGCTTTGTACACCTTCCCTCAATGACAGATTTTTAATTTAAGAAAAGATTTATGTGGAAAAATAAAATTACAAATACGCACGTAAAACGCAGGACTATGACACAGTTACTACAACAGCTACTGGCTAGATAGGCTTAGGGTTCTCAGGAACTCCACTTGCATTTTCTCATTTAGTGACCCTTACAGTATATGAAAAGCAACAGTATTTTCATTTTATTACTAAGAAAGAATTTGGATGCTTCTGTAATTTGGTACTATATAGAGAACTGAAGCAGAAAACCCTTTGGGAGTCAAGAATCATATAGAATGGTTTGGAAGGGACCTTAAAGATCATCCAGTTCCAACCCCCCTGCCATGGGCAGAGACACCTTGCACTAGACCAGATTGCTCCAAGCCCCATCCCTTGAACATTGCCAGGGAGGGGATAGTTTTCGCACCCACAGTAGAGTGTGTTTAAAATTCACTACCAATGTGTCAAGCTCTTTGATCTTGAAACGTTAATACATTACCTGGAGTAAATTCTTCTCTGCTCTCTTTAACTAACGCAACAGCATATTCTGATACCTCAGCAGCTTCTCTTTGCACAAGTTGATGTAAACAAGCTACCACTGCACGTCTCAGTAATAAGTATGAGCTACAGAGATTCACCTGAAACATGCAAGAAGAAACAGTAAGATGGCTAACAAACCTTTACAGCAGTACCTCAGTAAGGCTGGTATTTTCTGAATAATCACAGTTACAACAAATCTGTGAAGTCAGCAAGCATGTAATTAATGCTCATTTTGCTCAGCTTTCCCCCCACCCCCCATACTAAATGAAAGGTTTTGGAATTCCTGTAATCAATTTTAACATATCAGTACTTTTAATATTTTCCCTCCAAAGATAACTTGTAAGACTGGTTTAGGGCCAGATCCAGCTCCCACTGATACAGATAGAAAGACTACCCATTAACTTCAGCAACAGCTGAATCTTTGTCTCACTGAACAATTAACTCTATTCTTTGACTACAAGGTGCATATATATATAATGGGCTTGAAAACTCAGTGCAAGAGAAAATTACTCAAATCACCCTCAGATGTAATTAGAGAAATGCCAGTGTAACCAAGGGTGTGACAGTCAATTAGGCTTTAGTAAATCTGAACTCCATGCATGAAAAGAAGTTTCTAAGAAAAGGCAAAGACAACACTGCTGCAATTTCATTGCAAAAAATATTATATGTTCAGATTACGTTAAATGATGTTTTAGAGAAGGGGAGAGGAAGCATGAGTTATTGGTGAATGTATCACACCAAGACAAGGCAGCTCTCCTAAGAAGTTTCTAGCAAAAAAGTTTATAGCATCACCATATTTTAACACCACTAAGCCTGTCTTTTGGTTTTTTAATACTGAAAACAAACAGATTCATTGCTACAGGAACAAGGAAAAACAAAACTCACAACATAGCTTCAAGGTTTTTTTGTTAAGAGCTTGCTGATTTTTATTTGCTCGCTTTCAATTTTAAGAGCATTGTGAAGGGTATCCCACAGATACAATGAACCAGCTGTGTGGCCAGGCAAGATAGCTACACTGATATTTATGCAGCTTGTTTTAAATTAAGCTTAGGTCATAATCAAAAAAGTTGTTCTCTACAACTAAGCAATCATGTACTCTTAGGTGTCACCACCTTTAAAATAGGCAGAGCTGAGTGCTGGCTGCAGGGAAACCTTGCAGTAAGGTCCTGCTCCTCATTTGTCCACAACAGGTCAATATATTTTAGTCAAAGTGACTAATATATATTAGTTAATATACAGTTAAAAAGAACAACTTAATCACAAAAAGAAATAAGTGATATAGAATTTCAGCTTTGTTACATTAACAAAACTAAACTTTGTCTTCCAAATTTCTATGCATGCATATGAATCAACATGACTTAAAATTACATATTTAACACACATCAAGTTTTCTTTCTGCATAATTATTCTAAAAGAAAAGAAACCTGACTCATTAAGTATGCCTGCAAGATACTTTAATTGAAACTTTAAAAACAAATGAGGCTTTTAACACAACATTTATGCAAGCAGGCTACATGTTCTATTGCAAGTTTGACATGCATCAGTTGCGTGCTCATTTTTAATAGGGAAAAAACAGAGGATCCAATTCAGGCTACTGAATAATGCAAGATGCACATTTTTCATCTCTCTCATTCTCCCACGTTCTAAGCAGGGGACAGGATGAAATAAGACACAAAATGCAAGCATCACATACAAACTTAAATGAACAAACAGTTCCTTTTCTGTGCTTAACACGTTAAAAACAAAATTATGCATCACTAAGCACATAAATGAAATGTATGTCTGCCATCTGCAGAAAGTTAGGGAGGTTCTGGTTAGGATGACAATCAAATGTCGCTTGACATGCTAAAAGAAATTACATTAAAATGGTTAAAAGGAAAAGATAAAAGATGAAATAAAACACACCACTGCAAACTGCAAAAGTTCAGGATTAACAAGGCACAGGACCTACCAACACAGAATTATCCAACAAGATTTCCTGCACAAAAACAAATGACAAACCAGTCATGACAAAACATACAGATATTACAGTGATATCAACCACACAAGGAGACCATTACACGTAAATTCAGCATATATTAAAATTCAGAATCTTATCTCAAACATACCAAACCCCTAATTTGCTAATTTAATATCGAACACACTTAAACTGTGAGCCAGCTGCCCCTAAAATTAGTGCTTAAACAGTACCAAGATAGCATAGTTATTGACATCGTATACTTAATGTCTTTCAAAATACATTTAATGTCTTGCAGCTGAAAACTGGTGTTCACTACATGATAAGCTTACACAGATAAGCTCTTTAGAAGTCTGTGCTCACATAAGTTAGCATTAGAGCTAATGTTAGACATAATTAAAAGCATATGATTTCTATTCTGCTGGAGCCAAGAATGTACTGACAGGATAAGCATTACACTGTTAGATGCAAAGCCTCGTGAAAAAAGATCCAGTTGACAAACAAGGAGTATTTTTAGAAGCTGAAGGGAAGCTAGATAATGACAGGCACATGTATACAATTAAAACAAACAAAAAAACACCAAACCAAAACAAAAAACAACAAACCAAACAAAAAAAGCCAGTGAAGCTGTGTATCCATTGCTGGAGTCATGTTTTGTTAGCACTAGCATAGTCACAAACTGAACAGCCTAAATACTCTGGGGGCTGAACCATATCATGCTCTAGGGGGTGGGAAGACAGGTGGAGGAGGCAGCTTGCAGCTGCTCACAGAAATTGTGTTGGTATGCCTAATGCTACATTTATAAAGTAAAGAAGAAGAGAAGAGGAAAAAGAGAATGTCTATTTCAGAATTTTTAGAGGCAAGTTTGGAGACAGAAATATTCTGAAAACCTTTGGGAAAAAGGGTGGAGAGGGGAGTTGGTAAAAATGTTACTAAAAAAAAATTATTTGCACATACGTTTTCCAGATTTTATGAGTGAGAATTCATGTTTCTATGGACAGGGGAAAAAGGTCACTTATCTGGCCACAGATTGTTTGCCTCTCCTGTTTTTCTGCATAAAAAGAATGCAGTGGTGAATATCCACAGTATCTAGCACCCAGCTTTTATATTCTACTTCTCCTTAAGACTTCAAAACATGTTGCAAAGGACAGTTCCACCTTGCTCTCCACTTGTACAAATTTAAACTCATGGAGAATGACTTGCTGAGGTCACCTTGCAAGGCAACAACAGAATCAAGAGCAGATTTCAGGTCCAGTCCAATAGTTTATTCTGCTTCCCTAGGGAGATGGTGATATAGTGGGCAAAACCTACGTCGATGAATGGAGAGTTTTACAAATGCAGAATTCTGCTTGTGCAATGATCTTTTCAGAGACCTACAAAGCATACACTCAAACCTTCTTTGTTTATGACACTCTTGAGATGTATTGACGTTTACTGAATCATCAGTATCGGCAACACTGGCCATAGTTCTGTAACAGGTCATGAGAATGAGAAAAGTTCATCCATGTAAGGCCACTGACTTGGGTGGACTTTTCCCCTGTGAAGCTCACAATTGTTTCTGGGGTAGACATGAACATGCACATGTGTACAGATGCACAAACAGACATACTTCAGCCATGAACAATGCTTCTTTGTAAGTAAGCAATTTGATTATTATTATAAAGTTCATAAAGTACTGTATGAAGTACTTTGAGACAATTTATAAAAACAATAAAAATCAGTAGTATCATATAGATAAGACAACTTTATCATGACATCCTCTTTATTAGTAGGTACTTCCTTTTAGAGGAAGTTAGAGAGATTATACTGTACATGGAAGCAGACTGTACACAGACTTACATACAATCTCAAATGCAATCCTCTAAGCAAGAGGGTGACTTACATGATTTGTTGTGATTTTATCAAAGTATGAAAAACTGTGTTTTATCCAGAACAGAAATAGTTGGTGTATGTGAAAAGAAAGAACACTTCAGATGAGTTACAGTTCTTCTGCAACTAGCATATTCCTGTCTAAAATGTGGGGCTAAAAGAGCTTCGCCTTCAATTTTTCCTGGCTCCTACAACCATTTTTCTAGTAAAACTGAATAAAAATTAATTGAGGGAAGCTAAACTTTCTAAAAAAAATAAATAAAATCAGTATATGTATACTAATGATATACAAGTGCTACCCAGAGGAAAATGTGAATAAGAACTGTTTTATGATAGACAACAGATATTAAAAGAAACACACTATAATTTATTGTTCAGTGATTTTTTTGTTTCTCTCTGATTTACAGGGAAACTGGAAGGTCTTACTCAAAAAAACCCATGAAACACACACCCCATCCCAGCCTCCCCCCCCCCCCCCNACTCATGCAGGCTAGTAACTACCAGAAAATTATTTTTGCTTTCTTCACAGAACCAAGTGCTTTGGAACAGCAACTATTCAAAGACAGACTTTGGGGGAAAGAATCAAACAAAATAATCCTCCAGCAAACAAACAGAAATCTCCACCTCTTTGTCAAATAGGTCTGAAAGAGTTTTGTTTATTTTTTCCAAAGACCTACTTTGACTTTTACTTACATAAGTATCAGAAATTTTTACACTGACTGTCAAGAAATCAGTACACTGAAGCATTAGTGCTACAGAAATTATAAAATATAGAAATCTACAATTTTTCACTATCCTGAAAAAAACCCCCGAACAAATCAATTCTCAGTAATTAGTACACACAATTTTTTAAAAAAATCAATCCTTCACCTAAGGTGTAAAAGACAGCAGAGGAAAAATATTGGCCCACATAAAATAGCTGTTAAAAACCCAGCACAAAGTTGTAATGGATGGCATATCCTGCCAGACAACTGGCCTTAGTAAGAGCAGCAGAATGCACTTGCAAGGATTTCAGAAGGCCAAGATTTTTACAGAATGTGCTCATTTTGCAAAGGGGAAGCAGAAACTGGGGAAAAAATATGAAACAGATAGGGAATACTTGCCTGTAGGAGGATATGAAACACTTCATCCCTACAATCACTTTCTCTGGTTAAAGAAGCATCTGCATTTTTTGCTTCTGAACAAAATGTTTTAAAATACAAGGATAGAGACTAGTAAACATATACTCACACATAGGCAGCTTACAAGGCTAGACAAGTTGACATGTCGAGGAGCAAACATGTGAAGCTGTTGAAGGCAAGAGATGGCTTGAGCCTGAACAAGACAGTCAGGATTATCCTGCATCGCTGCACATCCAAGGAGACAGGAAGTTCTTAAGGCTGAAACTGTCGTACTGCTGCCTATATTTGAAAGAAAAAAGGGGTTTTTGTTTTTAAAACAATATAAGCTGTCTTTTTCCCAAGCCACTCAGAACTCTCACCCTCCTGAAGGATGCTTTCTGTATCTGTGTTATACTCTAATATCAATGAATAGTGGTCACATTGCTGTGTGGAAATTTCAGTGTCCAGGTATCTAAAAGTTGATTTAGATGCAAATTTTAAATGTCTGAATCATAACTAAGACACAGACTGAGTCCTAACTCTTGAAATTTGAGTACCTTCTGTTTTCATGCTAAATATAAGAACTTTCAGCCCAAGGCAATGCTTGGAGAATCAATTCAAACAGAGGAAAAGATGTCAAAGAGACACTGTTTTTGGAAAATGAACTGTCCTGTGATCTTGATTGCATTAACTCATGGCCTGTGAAATACTGTCTTACAACAAGGAAAAAACTTAGCATGCATTTATTTGTTGATAAAATTAATTACAACATTCAAGCAATGTTTAGCAATTTTGTTGCTAAACCAAACAAAGATGACACCACAATATGTTGTATACCTTGCAACTCAGGGCCCAGTGTGGTAATAAGTGCATTTAAACAGCGACCAAGGCTTTGATGAACTTCAGCATAAGCAGGAGGCACAGTCAACAACAACATGAGAACAAGAGACAAGGTAGGTTCCACATGCACATGATATAAGGGACCAGATAAATCTACTATTAGTGACAGAGAGTGTAGTGCCCATGCCTGTAAAATAAGAGAAACAGTCATGTAATGTCTTTATGATAGAATAAACGTAAGATCTTTTTAAAATTTGATAGTTCTAATGAAATTCAGTAATGAAGTGTAATAAAAGTTGCACTTTTAGGTTCCAAAGGGACAAATGGAGAGGTTATAGAAAGAAACTTTAGGAACCTGATGCTTAGTAAGCCATTTTGAGTATTTTACAAGGAACTGTATGTTCTGCAATGAAAAAATCATTTTAAATTTGTCACTGTTAATTAAAAAAGTAAGTATCTAATACTAAATCAATTTAATAGTGATTATTATTACTGAAATACATTCTACTCTTTGTAAAATTTCTTATAGTTCCCTGTGTAAGAACAAGAGAATTATGAAAAAATACAAGAGTTGCTGAAACAACACATTATTTTAGTCTGTTACATTGCACCAATAGCCACATCTGTTTCATGTTAACATACAGTTCTCTGAGGAAAGATAATGTAAATAAAGCTTTAAAAAATTATTGAATTGAGATTTAGACAATTACATGGAATACACTCAATGTCTCTTAAAGCTATTCTGATAGATAACAGTTGTAACCATAGACAAAAAATCTGCATTACTCTTCAAAACATTTTGCCTTGTTCAAGGAAGGATATGGACCAAGTTCTACCACATTTAGGCTACTAATCCCTGTCAGTTACTACATAATCCTTCAACAAAAAATGCTGTGAGGTAAACATCATAGAAGAGACATAAACTGACACGAACAAAGAAACCTAGGTACTACCAAGGTCAAGATATAGGTGAACTGGTGATAGAGGTGATTAAATTAATCAGTTCCTAATACATCAGATATTGTTTTTGAAGGCAGTATATATTAGCTTTATCAGTCTCATTGATCATTAGATAAGGACTTCCCATATAGTTCTTGCTTAGAAGGTGATTTCCAGCAGGGGCTATGGTTTTCATTGCCTTTGCTGCTCCTGTCATCACCTGTAAGATATGCCTAAGAGGTTGTGAAGTATTATTCTTACAAGAAAAAACTTATACTCCAGAAGATAAATCAGTTAATTTGTAACATAACATTTTTAGATAAGTGACAAGTACCTGCACATCAGGAGAAGTAGTGTCCTGAGATAAAGTATAAAGGATTCCAACACATGCATTCAGGTGCTGAGTAGAACCTATTCCTCCTAGGTACCTATACAAACATCCCAGAGCCAAAGAATGACCTGTTCTTGACACCACATCCCTAGCAGATTTTAGCCTATTAATTATAAGGAAAGAAAGCTGTTAGTGTAATTACCAAGACTGATACTATGTAAAACGCACATTTACAAATGGAATTTCTACTATATAGCAAATAAAATATTTTATTGCCAAATAAATATTGCCAAAATTCTAAGTTCATTTATCATCTCTTATCTGAAGGAAGTACCAAAAATATTTTAGATATATTTAAATGACGTTGCTAGAAAAGCAGCCAATTTATTTTCTTTGAAAGTCTACATGCTTGCTTAGACAATCTTCTTAAAGATCAGCAAAACTAAGAAACACATGCAAAAGTCAAGACAGTGCTTTTTCCTGTTAATTTCTGAAGTGAAATCAAATCCATGAAGGAAACCAGCTTTTAAAAATTACTATAATAATAACCCATATTATAATTTCTCACACATTTTTATTAACTGAACGAGTAACTTACCACACTTTCTTTGAACTTACTTGTCAAAACTGACTTGTGCTAATCCAGCAGTGAAGGCACTGTCGGAAACCACCTGTGCCAATCTGGCCAAACACTCTGCAGCAGCACATCTTAGGAGTGGATTATTGCTTTCTAAGGCACCCATTACCAATGTCAGGGCAGACCTTCTAACTTCTTCTGGACCTAAACTTCCCTTGCAGTTAGCCAAATTCTAAAAATAGATAATAAATATATCAAACAGCAAGACAGTATAGTAATCAGAATGTGTTTTTCTGTTAGTCATGCAAAAATTACAGGACCTGCAGAAGGAATTTAATTTTTTTCCCCTTTTATCTGAGGAATTCCTCTATTTTTATTTGCTGTTTTGAGAGTTAGAAGTCTAACTCAAGTAAAGCGTACATCACAGCACAAGATTGTAATA
Organism: Aegotheles bennettii; assembly: GCA_013398125.1. Lineage (NCBI taxonomy): Eukaryota > Metazoa > Chordata > Aves > Caprimulgiformes > Aegothelidae > Aegotheles > Aegotheles bennettii. Next base: position 67,763 of record VZRW01012139.1, read on the forward strand.
TCAACATTCTGATTTTAAGAAATACTGGATAGAGTGAGACAGAACACAATAAACCAACATACTAGCATAAAATTCAGAAAATAAGAAGAAAACCAGTTAAAACAGAATAATGACAAAGAAAAATCCCAGACAAAAAAAAAGAAAAAAAAAAGAGCAAAAGCTACAGCAGTTATCTGGATTGTATATTAAATATACCCCAAATACAAATATTGTACGTTGAAAGGACTTTTTTATTTATACAGTAAGAAATATGAAAGAGTGATAAAGACAGAAATGATACAAACAGAATTTTCCCATCTCCCTCCTTTTTGAATGATGCTAGTATGGATGCTAGTATGCTACAGTGTACTAGAATGGGTTTTCCCAACCTTTAACATTAAAAAAAAAAAAAAGGAAAAATTAAACTGACTCTTCAGCACCTAAGAAAAGCACGACATCACAAAAAAACACATTATCACAGAAAACAGGACTGATCTTCACCCTGACTGTTAATCAAAATAATAACTGTGTAGACACATTTGAACCGACAGATGCCATGTTTTAATAACAGAGAGAGAGAGAGAGAGAGAGAGAGAAACCAAGGACAGAAATGAAGGAGATTTACCTTTAAGGAAGTAGAAAAGGCTGACACAACATTTAGCTGTACTATTTGTTGCCGTGACCCTTTTGTTTGCTTTATGGAATTCAATAACTGTTCTAACACCTGGAGCCTTAAACAAAAACAGAAAAGAAGCCACAGAATTAAAAATTTAGGAAACAAAACTAGCTTTTTTATTTTATTTTAAAACACATAGCAAAGCCTACATATTATAGAAACAGAGGTGGAGCATTTTCCTTCAACTGGCATCCCTGCCTACTATAAAAAAAAATTGTATTCCATATCAGAATAGCTAATTACTCTATGGACATAAACTTTTTGCCTTTTTTTCCTTATAACATATGTATTCACAGATAATCAATTGTATCTAAGTAACATTATGCAGATGTTATATTAAAGGAACTGTTTATGGGAATGATGCATTTCAGCTTACAATTCAGAAAGGAGAAATGAGGGGGAGAAGAAAAAGAAAATGCAGTTATCTGCAGCAATTAGTTCAGGTGTTGAGAAACAGGTGAAGAAAATCAACCAGCAACCTGGTGATAGTAGGGACAAACAAAGCCCAGGCAAACAACTAAAAAAACACAGAAAAAAAAAGCAGCCAGTGAAGACAGAATAAAGAAGGAAAGGCAAGTCAGAAGAACACATCATAAAACACGTGGGAATTTTATTGGCAGGTATGCTCGTATACAAACAGCTGCCTCAGGATTATGCTAATATCAAGCACTGTAAACTGTGAAGACACTGAGACTCAGAACTCACATGTGAAGCACTCATCCCTTCCAGGAAATTACAAAACTATCACCACCTACAATGATGATCGTGAACTGAGGTCTAACAACAGTTGGCTTTGAAAGTATAAAACTGTTTAAAATTTATTTGCTCTAATGCTGCATTCAAGAAAATTATCAGAAGCACACAAAATAAGCAACAGCATGCAAAAATTTCGAGGAATTTAATGCCTCGGCAATTGCTGTGCTTATAAATGTGAAATAAACCAAAATGCCATGTGTACAGTAAGAAGATACATACATATACACACACACACACAAAACCAAAAGTCTGTGATCCCTTTCAAGCATTCTTGTACCTTGACAGAACTGTGTTGAGAGACATACTCTTGTTTTTTCCCACACACTTTTTATAAAGAATGAGGTGGGATAAGGGTTAAATTTTATTACAGTCTCCTACCCCTTTTGTTCCTCTTTGGCATTTAGTAATTATGTAGTATGCACTATAATAACTGTATAATATCTCTTAAAATATTTTCTATTTTGATCTGGCTATCTAAACAAAACATTTTTCTTGGTCAACAGAATGTACTACAATGACAGTAACCTCTTACTGGGCCTGCCAGTGGGAGTAACTTAAAATAGAAAGTCGAATAATTTGTTAATCTGAATGATATTATTCAGATGGTATACAGAATCCACTTATACAATTCATTATTTTTCCAAAATTATTTTCTTCTGTGTTCAAGCTCAAACACTGTGACCATCTCTTAGCATCTCCCAAATTCCCCAACAGTTACAGTTACTACTTTACCTGTGAGATTCTGCTACATGGGAAAACATAACTCCAAAAAGACGAGTTGCTGCACTGATAACAGACAATACAGGAGGTAGTGGTTTAGGTACTGAATCACCTTTTGCAACTGTCTCATAAATTGAGTATGGGTCATACTCCAGGCTGCCACCAGCTATGCTGTTACCAAAGAGGAGCTGTAAAAAGGAAAAACACAACAGTCATATTTTGATCAAGCCAAAACCAGCACTGACCCAAATAACTATAACTGTGTGAAAATATAATACCACTACAGTAGATCAGAAGTACCTGCTCTTCGATAAATCGGTGGTCAGTCTCCTGCAGTAAGGGACCAAGTAAAAGGAGATCACTCTCATGACAAAGGGGTGGAAGCAAGAATGTAGAGGCATCGATCTGGCTATCTGGGACAGTCAAGTCAGCCACTAACTCTTTTAGAACAGCACAGAAGCTTCCTTTAAATTAAAGGAAAAAATATTCAAGATTTTTGGTTAATTACTCGCCACAAGCAACTTTAGGAGCAAGATATTTATACTGAAATAGCACCACCCATCTAATATTTTTCTTAAGTCTTCATGTAGCTTATTGGACAACACTCTTGCTATAGAGGAAACAACAGAGCACTACCTAAGATAAGCAAACTAAGCATTTATATTAATCTAGAAGCTGAAAAACAGAGACCTTTACTTTTACAGAAGGCATAATGCCATAGAACTACTAATTCAGTAAGTTATAATTAGAGGAAAAAAGGCTGTTACAAGCACAGACATATTTTCTTCTAGTTCCTCAAAATTAATGCTGTGGAATGTATTACATGAATGCACAGGAATACTTGGACTTGGCAAGCAGTTGTAATTTAAGACATCCAGAAGTTTGATAAATAACCAAAAGCTGCAGAATGTACTCCCCTGCTGCAGGAGTTTGCACTCAAAAAGCTAAGCATGAGGAATCAGTGTAGGTTACATTATGATAATTTACACTGGTAGTTAAAAGTTTGACATATTTTTATACATAATATTTCAGACAAGATTGTACATTATACATAAACAACAATATTAGGCATTCTGAATCAGACTGTTTTAGGTTATTAAAACAGTCCCTGTAGTGAGAGAACAATTCCAGTGCTCAGCCACACACGATGAGAAATGTCTGGCTTCTCTGGTAAGTAAATTGTGCTGAAAACCACTGCAGAACTGATCTTAAAAGAACTTACACACTCCTTCTGCAAATATTACATAAGAATTTACCTCCAGAGCATTAAGATTGCAAAGCCAAGTCCTCATTCTTTGGGAAATATCAGCATTAAGTGGGGCTTAACTCCACATAGCCAGTTCTTTGCACACAGTTTGTTGCTAGATGATCACACAGCTGCTATTTGCACTATAGCTGATCATAATTTTTCAACACACAGAGTTCCAAAAAGTGGAACAACATACTTGAGCACCTCTTGAGCACAGGCAGAACAGAATCACAGAATCACAGAATCACACAGAATCTAAGGGGTTGGAAGGGACCTCGAAGGATCATCTAGTCCACCCCCCCTGCCAGAGCAGGGTCATCTAGAGTACATCACACAGGAACGCATCCAGGCGGGTTTTGAAAGTCTCCAGTGAAGGAGACTCCACAACCTCTCTGGGCAGCCTGTTCCAGTGCTCTGTCACTCTCACAGTGAAAAAGTTTTTCCTGATATTCACATGGAACCTCCTATGCTCCAGTTTGCAACCATTGCCCCTTGTCCTATCATTGGTCATCACTGAAAAAAGCTTGGCTCCATCATCCTGACACTCACCCTTTACATATTTGTAAACATGGATGAGGTCACCCCTCAGCCTCCTTTTCTCCAAGCTAAAGAGACCCAGCTCCCTCAGCCTTTCCTCATAAGGGAGATGTTCCACTCCCTTCATCATCTTAGTGGCTCTGTGCTGGACTCTCTCAAGCAGTTCCCTGTCCTTCTTGAACTGTGGGGCCCAGAACTGGACACAGTACTCCAGGTGTGGCCTCACCAAGGCAGAACAGAGGGGGAGGAGAACCTCTCTTGACCTACTAACCACCCCCTTTCTAATGCGCCCCAGGATGCCATGGGCCTCCTTGGCCACAAGGGCACATTGCTGGCTCATGGTCATCCTCCTGTCCACCAGGACCCCCAGGTCCCTTTCTCCTACACTGCTCTCCAGCAGGTCAGCCCCCAGCCTGTACTGGTGCATGGTGTTGTTCTTCCCCAGATGCAAAACTCTGCACTTGCCCTTGCTGAATTTCATTAAGTTTCTCCCCGCCCAACTCTCCAGAGGATTAGATTTTAAATACTGTTTATTATGTTCGCCTATAGAAAAGTGAAGTTTATTCCCAGATGTTCTGGAATTTTTTCTTTAAATACAAATATTTTATCCACAACCTGTACAGAATTAAGTGAATATATCTTTATTACATAAATCTACTACAAGCAATTAAATGAAATTATTTTAATGGATTAAATTCAATTGGTTTATGCTGAGATTACACCTTTTGGATTTAGGATTCAATGAAAGTAAAACAGGCATCAAAGAAAGTCAATTCTTCAAGTAGGTTAAAATTGCAAGGTTGTCTGCCTTCGTTTCAACTAAAAGTAGAACAAAATTTTGTAATAGGGAAAAAAAGATCATGAACACTAGCTTTTCAAAACCATAGTGACTTCACCACAATTTCATAAAATCTAAACAGAGGGAATATGATTTGTTTATTAGAAAAGGTGGAACTAATCCTTGCTTGATGAATATGTTGAAAAAAACTTAAAACTAAGCCCAAGGTATTTTTAACAAATAGCTCTTTGTATGGAAATACATACCTTCGTAGGTCTTTGGAGGCAATACTGCTAGTAATTCATAAAGTTTATGTCTGTAAACTGTTGATGATGTTTTTAAAGAATTTCCATATGATTTATATATTGAAGAAAGCCTTAAAATAGAAAAAACTCATTAGAGATTTGAAAGCATTATGCAACAGTCTGGTTTCATTTGTACAACTCAGCTGAATACTTTTAAAAACTATACATATTTTAAGTACAATTTTGCTTTGCATTACCAATAGTAGAAGCCAAGCAATTTATTCCACATGTTCTGACAGAACCTCTCTGTACTCCACCCCCAGTCATGACTTTTATTTAATACTAGAGAAATAAATATGGCTTCCTATTGCCTTTGATTGTAGCTATATTTATTACAATTAACTTTTTTGTGGATATATCTCTGTAAATTTGTGTTTAGAGCCCAAATACTTCAAATCACTACATATTCTGAAGGCAAAAATTTAAAAATTATAAAACCCTTCTCAGCTTAGCTCTGAATCTGAATTTAAAAAATGCACATCTCTAAAACTTGCTGTCCAAGCATACTCTTGAACTCTGTTTTTAATTTTATAAAAAATGATCATGTTTAAACATGAAGGTGTATGTTTGATTAAAAAAGCAGTATGAAAACACCAACTTAACCAAGGCATGCAAGAATTTCTTCCCTAGCTTTTTTACGTGAATCTGCAAGACCCACTATGCCAGGTAAAGTCTTCAGCTATACGGCTGATTAGCTATATGCTAATTTTCACACTTTGAAAAGAAAGTTCTTTAGAAAATCCATTAAATCAAATACAAAAAGATTACTCTCTAGTTTTTCAAAACCAGAATCTCATTTAACAGTTTAATACACACACTTACTGTGTCAATAAATCAACAGCACTTGGGAGAGGAGGAAGAAGTCTCTGAACAACTTCATCCGTAAGAAGACCAGCACAGTGGGAAACAAAACTTTTCACAGCTAGAAAAGGAATTGGATTTTAACTTACTAAGTGTGAGATATCTATAAGAAAAAACAATCGTATTAGTGAAGTAATCACATTATTTTCCCACTAATAATTTAAAGGTAGAAGAAAGCAGGCAGAAAATTTTAAAGTATTTTGACCAATAACTTAAGAAACTGACAAAAAACTCAAATGAAAAAAGTCACATTTACAGATGCACTGTTTTGGTGCCTCAGCCTGGACATTCACACCCTGACTTTTAATTGCATATATAAACGCAAGCATTTTTTGCTTTTTGTTATGAGTTGAATTATGGGCTATAACTCAACACCATGATAATAAAAAAAAATATAAAAATTGGATAATGATTATGATCAGATGATCTACTGCTTACTTTGCTAGTTTTCTATTTAAATTTTGCTCAATTCCTGTACTTTAAGAAACAACTTATACATACATAAGTATTTTTCATTATTTAGAAAAAATTAAACTTGAGGTAGTAGTTCAAAGAGCACCTAGAGAATACAGGGTATTAAAGACCTATTTTCAAAAGGAAAAGAAAATATTTAAGGTTAATTGTTTAGGTTACTCCTAAAATGAAATTACTATTGAATTCCACACTTTCCAATAGATTTTAATAGTGAGAGGGAGGGGTGGTCACTATACTAGGGTTCACATTTCTGCAATGCAAAGGACCCTTTAGTACTCTAGAATACATGACTGAAACACATTAAGTATTTGAAGATCACTGGAGTTACCTCTTGGAAGCTCAAATTCACAATATTTCATAATGAAAAACTGCAACTTACCATACAGTTGCCATACAGTTCTCTTTACTGGCTAAGAATTGCAACTTCCTTATTGTAACTTTTACCTGAGTCTTCCCACTCTCAAATATGTGTTTGACTGACTCACCAATTCTATTTTGCTCACAGTAAGTCAGCTTTTAGGAAACAGAACTGCTATTTTCCAAATATAATAGACTGTATAAACATACATACCATTTACTATTTGAAAATCATCTGATTAGAAGAACAAGAGGAAAAACCCTCAGGTTTTGTTTGCATGTTTGTTTTTTATGAAAATTAAACACATATATATAGATAAATAGGTAAATATATATATACAAGCACGTCTGTTGGGGAGTGAATACATCCTTTACCATTCAGTGAAAAAAATCAATATGAAGATTCACTGTTTTTTCAGAAGGAAAACCAACCAAACAAACTACAAATATGCAGGGAAAGACACAGTAAATCCCACTTACCACAGAGAGCACCAGCACGACCTTCCAGTGTTACTTGCCAGGTAAACGAATCTCCTCGTGTCTTTTCTGTTTCTAGATCTTTAGGAGATGATGGAAAGATGCACTTCCACAGTAACAGCATTCGTGGCAGATGGTGTTGGACAACTGCAGGACCTGTAAGCGTTGACAGTTGTCATGCCAATGTAAGGATTAACAAAATTAAGTTCTCTCTTGTTCCTTCATCTATGTTCATAAAATCATTACAGCTGTGAAGAAAACTTTATGCTACTGATACATTTACAAGTATGTCACCAAGCCAACTATAATCGCTGTTTTACTAAGTACAGATCCTGTGGATCATCAGCACAAAAGAGATGCAATAAGCAATAGTGATGTTCAGAAAAGCCAACATTTGTTATAGGTTAATGTGTAAGGTGTGCTTTCCCTAATCTAAGAAAAAACTGGGAGCTGTTGGGCAAAATAGCTGAAAATATGAAAGGTGCCTTAAAAATATGAACAAAGCAGATAGCATATTCTTCATGAGTAATTTAGTGATCACAATCCATAATCTGACCACTAATAAATATCATGAAGTTCTGTAAGATTTCCAATGCCCAACAAGAGGGAAATAGAAATGATTAACTCATTTTATTCTGGGATACATCTTTAGAAATATCAGTGTAATTCTTCATGAGCACAAAGACATTTGCTTAGATTAATTTTTAAATTTATCTTCTACATTTAATTAATAGCGGTCCCACCCAGTAACTGTTTTTCAGACATTGCTCCCAATGAACTAATAGCAAATTTGGAAGAAATTACATTTTTATTTTAGAAAGCTTTTCTAGAGATTCTGATTTACATCAATTTTTCAGAATTATTTGGCTATGCTAAATTAAATGAAACGTTAGAAGAACTAAAGTCAGAGAACACAGAATGGCTTATTTTAGTTCAAGAAAAACTGTAGAAAGCTACTACCTAATGTCATGAGGGCTGCTATCAACAGCCATCCAGCCTGCGTGCGCTGCAGTGAAATGCGACTGTTCTGAGAAGCAGAACACAACAGATCTTCTGCTACTGTCATGATTACCTTCAAAGTTAAAGAGAAAAACAGAGCATCAGCACTTTAGTAACTAACAAATGTTTTTTTCAATACTATTTGCTGTGATACTTAATCCTGTTTCAGTGTCCCCAAATAGAATGCCATCTTCTTCTCACACTATGTCAAGAAACTCAGGCTCATGAAGTTTCAATGCGCAACTTCAATACTAGTCTGGGACGGCTTCAAAAGTTCCTGTGGGGTACTAGGGAAGTTACTTTGCTGCTTTGTCCCTTCTTTTATGAGCAGTAAAATGAGCGCTGGTCATTCTCACAGGAGTATGTGTGGCAAGGATGAAAAGTGTTCTGTTTATGCCACTTTGTAGAAAAAGGATAGCATGAGACCTACGAATTAGAGCTCAGAATAAGTAGTGAAAAGGGTAGCAATCTTTTTATCCCTGTTTTAGAATAAGGTCTGTCATTCTCTCTGACAGCTTTTAGTCAACAAACGGTGTGACTAAACAAACAAGTTAGAATGGTATGGTATGGTTAGAATTAATCCTATCTTAGCTTCTCCTTAATAACCACATGTGCCTATGATTCTGTGCTAAATGCAAGGTCACAATCTGCACTTGTTACCAAAGCCTGAGCTACCTAGAACTTACACAGAGGAACACACAGGGTGGCCATGGACAATTACCACAGTATGGCTACACCTTCAAAAACTATTCTGCAAATGGTTTGTTTCAATTATGTTTCACCTATATCAAAAAAAGTATTTCTTACATCTTGCATTATGTCTGCTTGCCAAAACAGTTTGTAAATTAGTATTACAAGGAAGAAGTGTCATTATCAACAGTATCATTAAAAGCCTCAATAGCTGATTTCCTTCTAAAATTTTTTTGCACACTAGAATTTATTTGGACAGTATAGGCAGCATCCTTTTATAATTTATTTGAAAAATCGTAAAACTTTGTGAAAATTTGCACATGAACATTTGCTTCATGAAAGCTTGACATTTGTATACTTCCAAAACTTCATGAAATATTAATCTGAAAATACTAGTTTTCCCAATTCCATCATGCTATCAGATGGTTGCAAATGAAGACATTTATTTTGACAGATTCTTGATAGATTTAAAATGTTTTATTCTAAAATTAAAATGCACTTTTTAAAAAGTTGTACTGTTAAAAATTACTAACAGGTTAGTATACTTAAATTACCTGATAAACAAGCATCCTAGAAAGGATTTAATTTAATGATTTCTGACAATTTTTCTGTCTATGTACAAAGAGAAATGCCTTATTTTTGAAGAATTTTTTTGTACTGAAGTATAAGCACTAGTACGGAATGCTAAATATATACAAACCCACAAATACAAATTATTTTGTTTCCTTGAATAGGTTCCACCTGCAACTCTAACCACTCTCTCAAAGCAAAATGCATTAATATAAAACAGCTTCTGTCCAGGTCACCCCTGGCTACATTTGATATTTCCTTTCCAAAACTGCTCTGTTTAACACTGGTCTCTTTCAGCTCCTCAGAAGAGGAGCTAGTCTGGAATCTGGCAGTGTTCCTAAGAGAGCATGGAAAAGGGCTTTTGTCAACTCCTCTGTTCTCCCCGCTACCAGCTCAGTACAGAATACAGTATTACTCCCACACTTTTCTGTGCCCTCCCATTCCTCTTCCTGGCCCTATTTCATCCTATTCTATTCCTCTAAAAGAAATCTTTGTTAAGAATTATGTTTCTCTGTTACACAGAAACTTTAGCTTGGCTTGGGCATATAATATTTGAATGGCACTTATCTATATAACTGGGCATTTTGTTCTCTCCCCGTGGTCTTTCAGCAATCACAAGGAAAAGTATTAAAAAACTAAGAAAAACAGGCTTTTTTTTTTTTACATTTATTAATGATTTCATCAGCAGTTGGGACTTTAAATGTTGAGAACTGCAGCTAGCAATGTCTATTAAGGAGTAGCGTAGAACAGTTAATACTCAACATTGCTGAAAGGGTGGGCTGGAATCACTGCAAAGAATATTTTTCCTCATGTAGTAAAGCTAAAGATTTCTTTCATCTTACAGTGATGAAACAAGAAAAAACCCACAAACACTGCGTCAAAGTGTGCCACTTCTTCTCTAGTGTCTACTGGCTGTAAAACAGGTATTTTCAAAACTGAGAATATAAGTTTCTACATTATGCTGAGAATTATCATGTACTGCTGATATTTGTATTGCACCACAGTTTTCCAGCTGTGAGCAACTCACTGAGATGGAAGCAGCTTCTTCTCTTGGTCTGTATTTCCATATCTGCATACCCCTAAAACTTCAGAGCACAGTATATCCTATTGGTGCTAGTGGATTGGTTTCTGTTAAATTATGTAAAACAAAACGAAAGTGTGTATCTGTTGGACTAGATTAAAGATTATGTTGGACTTGACCAAAGATTTTCAAGATACTATATAAATGCTGCTACTGGTGTAAGCACTGACTGAACTGTGCACTGCAGAGTCATTGATGGGCCTGGGAAATATTACTTTGGCTTAATCTGTGGTTGAACAAGTTTCCTTCCAGGAAACTTATTTCTAACACCACAGCATGCAATAGATCTGCATGTATATTTCTGAATTTTTTTTATAATAGAAAGATCTTTTCCTTTGGCAAAGCCTGATGTATTTCAGCTGTACGTACTCCAGACCAGCCTTTTCTCACCATTAATACTGCTGAAAGGTCAGCTTTCTAATGTAAGCCAATGCCAGAATTGCTGTAAAGACTTTAGTTTGAAATTCTGAAAGATGTAATTCTACTCAAGAAATGTTTTCTCCAGGTAAACCTCTCCTTAGACTGTTCATGAAATTCAGGTCGTCACAGCTCCACAGAATTGACCTCTGACCCAAAACAACAAACTTCTCTCCTAACAAACTTCTCCATTAGAAAAAAGTAGCAGTGTGAGTGATTAATAAAAGTCATCAGTGATATTTCCCGAGAAAATCACAATCCTGACACATGTGAGAGAAACACTTACATATCTGAGTTACAGTATGCTTCAAAACCCCCTTTTTGAGGAAAGAAAATATCTCATCAGTATACTGGGTCATGTGATCATGTCATAAAGAATACATGCAAATACTACTGCAAAAACATCAAAGAATTGCCTAGGAGTAAATTATTCAGACCATACCTTGCCTTTTCCATGTGAAATTCCTAAAGGACAGTATTTTACTGCACCCAGCAAAGCAGCAACAGCAAAACTGTAGCCAGTTACTGCTTCTGGAGAGGATTTCAATGTGCTAAGACGTTCAATGCAACGATCCAACAGTAGGGACACATAGGAGGGCAATGCTACTGCAATACAGCGTAAACACCAAGCTGCTGTTAGTCTAACTGAAATGCTGGGATGAAGAATGACAGAAATTACTGCTTCCAGTACTCCTGAAAAGTAAAATGCATAAACACACTTAAGAAGTAGGAAAGCAGATTGTCAAACAAGCAAAAATGTATACAGAGGACTGGTGAACATACCACTATCCAGTTTCTGTACTTCTCTTTAGAAAGTACTATTGATTTTTATTGTGAAATATTTCTTATCAAATTTAAATACTTCAGTAACTTTTTTGAAAAGCTACCCTGAATGAAAAACAACAGTATGGAGAAAACCTAACATGTTTTGCTGTTATTCACCAACATTCATAGAAAATACCTGTAAGTATACTCAAGGAAGCAAAAATCCACGCAGTGGAAACAGTTGTGTACTTGAACCCACCCGGAAAAAAAATAAATTCTTACCACAGCTAAATGAAAACAATAAAGGTAGATGAAGATATCCAGCTCAATCAAACTGATTTACTATAAACATTACAAAGTGCTGGACTTCAAATACAAACCTTAATGGAGTTAAATTTGATAGTGATAATATTTTTTTTTAAATTAACATACTAGGGTTTTTTTTTTAGTTTAGTGGAAGAAAGCAGAAAAGGATAGAACTAAGGAGCCCCAGGTAAGGAGAGACTGCATGCCAGAAGCAAGGCTACTATAGTCAATGCCAGACAAAGGATTCCAACAGATTTGAAAGAATTGACAGTCTAGCCAAAAGAGATCACAGTGAACAAAAGAATTGATTTTGTACTCTAGTTCACAAAACAATTCAGGGCTTGTACCTGTACTGGAGTCTTGCAGTAATGGTGCTGCTGTAGTTCCTAAGCCATGGATGAGACTTCCAAGTTCCTGAAGTGCACACACAAGCACATGTTGACTTGCTGTTACGTCTGTTGTACTAATTCTTGTTTCCAAGTTACTGTCACCCATTGCAGCATCTGATAAAACAATATAGGAAGACCCCCATGAAATCTACTGAATTCCTCATCTGTAAATAACAGGCAACAGTGGCCAGTAAGAAGCATGCTATTCTCAGCCTCACCAAAAGTGACTTGAAGAGATCATGCTGTGATATAACTTGCCAGATTTTACTTCATAGTAGGAAAAAAGAAGGGGAAGGAAAGACTGAAATAGTGCAAGAGGAAATGAGCGAAACAGTGGGGGTGGGAAATAAAGAAGCTGGGAAAAATCTAGAATTTTTTGAAAGTTAATCTTTTGAGACACAAATGATTATGTCAGTTTAGACATCTAACCTTTAGATACTTAGCTAGGGTACAATATGCATCTCTACACCAGGGGACGACTAGTTATGCCCAGCATTCTCTTTCTTTTCCCCTACAAGAATTATGGTGGGAGATCAGCAGCTTTTCTTGGAAGCTATGCACAAGACTTTATCATGCAAGAAATCTGTTTTCTCCAGGACAAATGCTAATTCTGTCAATTAGGCACAAATGCTTCTTTTTTGAACCATCAGCTGCTCTCAACAGGAAGGCAGAATCTGGCTATATATTAACCATCAATTTAACTTATTTTACAATACAGTCTATTTTGTTATGGCATATATTTATAATTTTATTCTATTTGTAATTGGTTAAAAATATATTCGCCAGGGAAGAAGTGTTAAAAAAATACGTTTACACAGAAACACAGTCACACACAAACAAATAACCAGCCCAAGCTGAAAACAAAGCAGTCCATCAAAAGCCCTCTACATTATTATGGTAATAAATCAGCACTATATATTCTATATTCTATTTCTGCAGTTTCTGGATTAGGAAGTTGGACAATCACATAAAAAAGGGAAAACAGGCCCAAATGGATAATCTTGTTAGACCCATACCCACAGCTTTCTTCAGTTTCCAGATGGCCTGACAAATCTCCTTGGCAGCTGCAATTTGAGCTTTTTCCCCAAGAAGGCCTCCTACTGTAGCTCGAAGGATAAATGAAACACAGCGGCGACAGCCGATAGCATCCATCTGACTCTGAATAGCCTTAGGGTGAGACTGAGACACTAGATCTAGAATATGGGAAAGGAAGGTAGAGAAGTTCCTTTCAAGCCATTGTGCTCCTAACGTAGAGACAAATACCACATATGCCTGGAAGAGATTTGAAAAGAAGCCATATTTTAGAGCAAAATCATCTGGTAAACCACTGTCAGCTATCCCACATACATATTTCTTTAAAAACTCTGCACATTGCCACAACTAGAGCATCACTAAACTGAAATTATACATTTCTGCATCCATAAATCATGTATGTTATCACTTTCAGGTAGCTGCAATTTTTTTTGATCTTTTAAAATCATTTAAGTTACTATCAAAACTCTACAAGCAATATTGCAGCCTGCTTTGACTGTAAGTTAATTCATGCTTGCCCATGTTATTTCATTCCAGAGTGTGAGAAATGGCAGTTTACCCTGCACAGGCACTTGTTATGTAAAACATTGTGTTTGGTCTCACTGAATAACAGCTTCCAGCTATTTAACATTCAGCACATGGAACCCAAATTTAATGTATGAATGCATTTTAAGAACTACTATGTTACAAAACTATAACCTATAACCCTGAGAGAATTTTTTTCTTATAGGCTTTGAACTACAGAATATTTGCAGCCCTCAAGCACTGCTCTTCATCTCAGTGAATTTTAATTGTTTGCCTTGAAATGGAGGTGCCATAAAAAGACTATGTGTGTCACAACTGAGAAAGAATGCAGTCACTTTACAAATCTAATCACCACAAGATCATTTATTTTGCCATACATATAATACTCTCCCTTACAAACGCCTTCTACAATGCATATGTTGGATTTTTTTTAATGAATAAGAAACACAAAAAATGAGAATATGCAAATGAACACACAAAATTCCTCGTAAGTTTACAACTACTGCCCATATCAACAAACTTCTATATTTGCCTCACACATACTTTATCTCATGTCTAATATTAACAACTCAATTATTCATGTAAAATGAAGTGAAGTACTGCAGATGAAGAAATAGTACTGTTAGATCGTGTTAGCATCTAATAGCTCTTGACAAACCCTACTTAGGCTTCATAATGTACCAGTACATTAACCCTGTTTCATAGATTTAAAAACCGAGGAATTACACAGAATAATTCGACTTGTGAAGAGTCATACTGCCATGGCTACATTTTGAACTAAATATCAAACCTAGCTGAGTCTTGAACAAATATAAAATATTTTTCTATATGTAAGAAGTCACCTTCAGTGTTTTTTTGGGGTTTTTTTAATGCATGATAAGCTGCAATTCACATAATAATTAATACATCTTATAACTGCAAGTGTTTTCTGTTCACAGGCATCGATATAAGCACAATTTCTCAAGTTTTTCTTATAAAAACATTGAACTATTTTAACTATTCCGGTACACTTAAAGTGTATGATCTAGCACAGGTACTATTGTGTTAACATAGAAATGCATGTAAAAGGAAACAACCTCCAAAAAACAGTACAAAGAGTCATAACACTGAACTGAAATAGCTATTCCTGGAAAACTAATAAAACCACCACGTGTACAGAACACCCTAGGAGTCCGGCATGCATTTTCTAGGCAAATAGCTGTCCAGGTATTATTATTCCCCAGCTTTTCTGTCTCTCTGCCAGAAGTTAACGCTTCCACCCAGCATGATCTGAGCATAGAAGACAATTTGCAAGCAACTTCTAGCTGTTTCAGTGCAAAGCCTGGCAGCTTCTATCAGTAATTCAAGCTAATTTACAGACTTTCTGCACTGCAGAAGTTGAAATGCACTGAAAAACTCCTTTACTGGCAAAGGGGACATATCAAATGTGGAGACTGTAACATAATAAAATAATCACAGCTGTTTGATATGTGAATGTTCATCATGACCTTTAGTCTTGATTCACAGGTTTAACATTTGAATATCTAGGTGTTAGCATGCAAATGCCATTTAAGATAATATTTACAGGAAAAAGCCAATCTGATATTGTCTGAAAAATCTGTAATGTTTTTACCAGCACGCACTAATTATCTAACTTCAGTCCTGCTCAGTTAACAAGATTCTGTCCTCTAACTAAGCATCCTGGAACACAGTAAAATAGATACTTAATTTTTTTCCACTAAATTTTATTTTCCTTATTTGTCACACAATTACTCAAAGAAGAGTAATTCTTTCAGGATGGGATTGGAAGCATCCCTACATAGGATGCAACTATTCCAAGTTCAAAGAATTCTTGTAACTTCTCCCTTTCATTTTTAGACATAAGACATTAAATTTTAAATTAAAAATTTGAGGAAAATACTTACTTATATCACTTACTTGAAATTCATAAAATATGAAGCTTTCACAAGTCATATATTTAATTTTGAAAATTTCAAACTATGAGGTAAACAATAAGCAACATCAGAAATCTTTTCTTTCTAGCATAACTCAAGACATAAATCCTTACTTTAAATTACATACATTTCATCACAAATACAAAAAAGGATGAAATAAGAGATATATGGAGAAGAAAAGAGTTATAGGACTGTTCAGCAATCTCAGAATATCATAAATAATGTAATCCAAACCTGGGTGACTCCAACTCTAACATCTCTGCTGACTGAACTGGTCCCTTTCAACATATCACCACTGACTCGTAGAAATCCACAACTTCCACGCAGAAATCCAGTTCCCAACAGTTCCATCACTTCTTCCAAAGAGATTCTGCGGAAGTTATGCCTGGTGGATGCTAAGAACAGATGTAAATCTTCAGAGGAACAGCTCTGTAAAACTTGTTACAGTATAGAAGAAAAGTTTCCACTCTAATAGCTTTAGAAAAAGCAATTTTCACAAATTCAGTAGCACAATCAGATCCAAATGCTGTTTGCGTATAATTTCACAACAGAACCTAAGACATTTTAGGACTTAGTGCTCCAGCGAACCACAGTATTACTCAAGTTTTTCTGCTTCAGCTATCTTTAAGTAGTTCAGGTCATCACCTAATGTGTACACATGGATTTATCCTCCCTCGGTACTTACCATGTAATCTAAGCTCCCTTTGCAAAAGGGCTGTATGGCCTATGCCTACCACCTGAAGCTCCAGACAGGGCACATTATGCTTAGCTAGATAATGACACAGCTACAGGTTCTCTTAGAACAAAAGCATCTCATCTTAGTATTAAATCAGCTCTCCAAAAGAATGAAAATAATATGTTTATGATCTTCTAGGAAAATTATTTATCCTTAATTCCTATTTGGTTGTTTTATTTCTGGATAGAAAGTTCATTTAAAATACAGGCTGGGACATGTGTGTGCAAACTTAGCACAATGACCACACACCATGAAAAACCAGGTGACCTAAACTGTCACTTTTCATTCTCTTTCAAGTATTGAAATGGGAAAAGAAATGAGATGATTCGAGACAATCATGTCCAAAAAATTCCATCAAAAAACCCAACCCAATATCAGCAGGTTATCGGATACAATGCAGAAACTTCAGGACTGTACACTTCATGTACTGCTCCCTCCACCTCTCCCCCAGTCCCTTCTAACCCCATCTCGCTTCTGTCTCACTTAGCTCTAACTTTTTTATTTATTTTAGTTATTTTTAGTTAAAAAGAGTAACTAAAAGCAACCAAATGAACAGCTGATGAGCTGCTTCTATAACCTTATTTTAGCACTTTAGAAATACAGCTACAATGCTTAAAAATATTAAAGAAAACTACTGAGACTATAAGGAGGTCAGAGTATTGTTTTTTTTAATTTATTGGGAAAAGATAAGTGTTGATTGTTTTCTGTAATACAGTAATTCCTTCCAAAAGATTCTTAGAAAAATACTTCATAAATCAAGACTTCAGAGTCTCCAATGCAAATACACAGCCTCAGGAATTTTGAAAGGCAGTGAGCTGGACTTAAAGGAAAGTACTTCTGTCATTTGCTGCTTATCGCACTGGAGGTCTCCTCTGATGCCATTAAAAGCAGAATAGTCTGAATCACATTACTCTGCATCCCATTATATTTTGCTTAGATTACAAATATTTATAGATATTTAGCTTTATAGGTATTTATCTTTTTTTATAGATATCTAGCTTCAGGCTCCTAAATTTGGACTAAAAATGCCCAGTCTGAATGACACTGAAGATTGGAGATGTTAACTTTGTGCCAGGATACTCCAGTTAGATCAAGTACTGTCTGTCACCACAAACTGCTACATGGTCTGTTGAGTGAATGAAATAGCATGCTCATTTCTGCCTCTGACCACATTTGTACTGCTAGACAATCCAGCTGTGGTACTGGTGATTGTGGAAAAACAGGTTGAAAATATATCCTTAAGTCTTTAGTTTGACAAAGAGAGAGTCCCTTAAATCTTAGTGCTTTCTACACTGCTGAAATTAATCTTGTCTTTAAATTCTTTGGGCTACTAATTTCTCTACATACAATAACAATCATGTAACAGCAAAAATTAGTTTTACCAAATATTTCTTCTTATTATTTTATATATATATGTGTATATGGGTTAACACAAACAAAAATCACAGCACTTCACAAGAAAAATGTTACAAAAAAGACCAAACAGATATGAACAGACAAAGCTTATATTGTGATTTTACTTGGGGCTTCAACAGAATTTGAGAGTTTCTGATCATCTGACAGGTTTTTACAGATGACAAATCAGCAAACAAACGAAATACTTTACCTGGTGACTGTTTAGATGTTAGAGCTCTAGCCAATACTGTGCCTAAAAGTTTTGAAACTGCTAATCGTACATCATAATTGGAACCTTCAAAGGATTTAAAACACAAGGTCACAACACTATCCAGGTCTGTACTCCACATAAATACTGCTTCATTCTGAAGTTCAAGAAGACACTAGACAAAAAAGGGAAATGAAAGTGTTTTGATCTAGAAAAGCACTCAGTATGAATTTTAGTTTGCTACATAATACAGAGTTCTCCTTTAAAAAATAAGCATGTTGCTTCTTATTAAAATTACTTGAAATTTTGCTGCCAAGGCAATAACAAAGGAGTAAAGATAAGCAATCAATGTGTTTACTGCTGTGTTCACCATCCATTAAAACAGGATTTTATTTAGGGAGCTTACTTAATAAAAACAGCTATTAGAGTGCTTTACCTTCGCAGCAGCACAGCGGACTGCCATGGATCGATCTGTCAAACATGATCGGGCAGCTTTGTAAATATCTCTGTGACAAGGGATAGCAGCAGCTCCTAAACCATTTAATATATTTTGCAAACTAAGCATGATTTCATAACGACCTTGAGACTGAAAAATGAAAAAGAGAAATGTCAGTTTTGTTACCCTAAGCTCCTCGGAAATACAAAATGCTGACTATTGAAATAGGTAAACAATGGTTTGGGTCTTTTGAATTTTTAGAGATCTTTTTATGTGGAAGTGAGTTAAAGCAGATAATTTGCTCTATAACACAAAGCAAGTGAAAGCAGTAATTCTGTGTTCTACTGGGAAGTACTCTCTAGCAGTTTAAAACTCAAAATGTGAAGTACAAGCTGGAGCAAAAACTTTCTCATTAATAAGGCAGTTAGATTTTCTAGTTAATCAAGTTACTGTATGAAGTCAGTTTGAGAATAGCTAAGATCCATCCTTTTATAGTCATAATCCACTAACTGTTTAGTAATTATTTGGAATTTAGACATTGATTTTTTCTTCTATAACTTTCTACAATTTTTTCATATTTTGGTATCATGCACTTTCTCCTACTTATCGGTCCAGCTGCCAACAGTAAACATCCTATTATTTTTTCCAATCATTTTTTAAACATGCTGTTCCAATACCTCTGCATTCTTCATTGCTTTAAGCACATTCCCAACGGTGTCAGTAAAACTGTTTCCCAAAATTCTTCCCAATTTTTTGTATAAATAGCCCAAGCATACCACCGCAGCACTAAAACAAAAGCAAATCCAAAGACGCGTGAAAATGGATGCAGTAACAGATGAAAGGGATTAAGACGACGAAGGTAACCAATGGGCAAACAACAAATAATTAAATACAACGTCTCAAAAATGTAAGTGGCTTCTCAAAAGGAAAAAAAAGTAAAAAACTTCATGTGGCACATGCACTCTAGGAGAAATACAGATACAAGGCTTGGGAAATTACTTGTATAATGTAAGAATTCAGGTAATAAAATCTTCCAAAATCTTAGGACAGGAGAACAATTTTCATATCCACCTTTCAACCTTAACATTAATTTCTAAGTATGCTCTGCACCATGCAGTCTATGGCACTGTGCTACAGCAGATGCTGCTAGAAGTAGTCAGGGACAAGTTTATTTACAACTCATTGCTCAATAGTAGATTGCAAATGTCTAGTAATTAAAATTCTGGCATTTATGTATAACAGTACATAATAAGGAAACACCTTGAAGGAAATTAAAAATATAAGCCCCTATCCTTTTCACAGCATACAGATTCTGAATTTATTTTCCACGTGAAACACCTGACAACCGGATTCTGTGTGCTCGTGGCATCTCCTTTAGCAAAAGTAAAATTTGCTACATATTGAACAAAAAAAATAAAGAAAGAATTGCTTAATTAAAGGGTGTTTTCCTTTGAATAATTAATTAAGGAAAACACTTTGCTTTTGTATTGACAGATCTACAACTAAACAAATTAATTTTATTAAGACCAGGAAAAAAATAAATTATATCTTTAATCAGCTTTCAGCTCTTTGGCCAGACCTACTTAAATATCCAGTGACATTGCTTTGCATCCCCTTCAATAAAACAACATTTTACTTATTCCCCAACTAAATTCAAGTTTCACATGAAGAATTTTAAAATCTCATATTGAACACATTCTTAATTAGAAAAATGCATTTAATATTAACAGTAATTCCCTAAATGACAAAGCACAATAAGAAAAACAAAACTGATATTCTTTATCTCTTATCATGCTATAATCCTATTTTCACTAAAGCAACATTTTTCATTATTGCTTTTATCCAACTCAGTACATACCAACAGTTTGGATTTTAATTTTGTTCATGGTGTGGCTAGGCATAAAATTACAATTGCACCATCTTACCACTAAAGTGATCATTTGATGGTCACAGTTACTCTCTTTAGCTTTAAGACTAAATAATATACATTTCATATTATACTCCAAGGAAGAAATATTTAACAAACACACTAAAAAAAAATAAAATCCCCAAATCAGAACTACCTTATTATATCATGGTATAACCTGAAAACACCCTTACACAGTTGGCTGTACTGCCATATGCTTAAGTGTTGTATGAAAGAGTCCATCAGTGTCAAACAGGGATTTCTAACAACAAATTGGCAGTGTTTGTTGATGAATAACATTTAGTCAGATAAAGACTAGAATCCAGCTACTTCTGCACATGAATATTCAACTTCAAATTGTACAGAAAGTAGGACTTAGGATGCATTAGGAAGCATAGGACTTAGGAAGCTCTTCTGACTGCCTTCTAGGATTGTATCATGACTCTAGTTGTCTTTTTTTTCCCCACAAATGTTTCTTCACTACATCCAAACTGTATTAGTTGTTAAGTCACTTCATCTGTCAAATCACAAGCAACAACCAGAAGGAAGCCTGCACATTTACACAAGTTTTGCAGTGAAAAGCCTCTCTGCCTGTGTTTTTCCCTCCCTGGCAGCACAGCTCCATTTTGATATACAATTCTACATTAAAGCTGTCCTCTCTGAAATTTTGCCTTAACAATTTTTACTTTGAGTGCTACCAACAAAAACACATAACTAAGACACTTAAGATGTGGTAAAATAGCACTGAGATCAGCTATGAAAGTTTGCTGACCAGCCAAATGCTTTCAAAATACTTATGGTTTAAAAACAACTCTAGCGGATATTTGAAAAACTTTGTAATTAAAAGTAAAGTAATAAGCTGCCTTCATGCTACGTGACTTGTTTATCTGATCTAGCATTCACACCACACCAAATTTTAGTAGTAGATGAGCACCTAAGTAATGTTCTTTTTAAAATGCTTGCCTAAAACATTTACATCTTCTACCCATATGAAAGAATAAAAATGGTAATATATGAGATAACAGAACAATTCACTGAAAACTGTGTTTAAAGAAGTTTCCAGGTGAATCAACGTATTGTGAACAATGATGGCAAAATGTTGCTACCAGACAACATGGGCATGTGTGCTAAATAAGGACAGACAGCAAACAAAGACAACACTTTAATAAAGATTTTTTTTTAAAAAAGCAGTCTTTCTTCACTGAACACCAAGTACTTTTGTAGGCCATGATGAAAGATTTTACTCAACAGAGAGCTCTGTAATTCCAATTATTTTTCTGTTGCCTATTGTCTCAGTGTCAATACTATAAGAAATCCCTTTTCCAAACCTTTTCTGAAGTAAGTAAGATTTTACTACTACCCTTTTCTCCATTTCATCTCTTATTTCCTCTCCTCATTACTGCTTTCTTACCCAGTAGGATTCTGAACATTACTTTCTCTCTCTTTCTGCCCCAGCTACTGCCTTCTCTGTCTTCTGAGTTTGGATATCTGCCATTTCTGCCTTTGTCATTTCTGCCTTATGGCCAATGGACTCCACCATGCCTCCTTGCTATGCCAACACCATCCTGCTTTCTCCAGTGTGGAATCTTGCAGCCAAAGCAAGGAAGACCTGTAGAGCTCTGTCCCATACAACTCACCTATAATGTTAATGAATCTCACTGTTGAGGGGCCAGCAGTATAGCAGTAATTTATTTTGCAGGACTAGGCCCCCTTATAGCAAACTTATTCTTAACTAAAAAGACTGCTCAAGAGGTTAACTGGAACAAGAGGGAAACAAAAAAATATTCTGGTATTGGAAAATAGAACTGAATCCTTGCAAAAATCTATTTTCAGGAAACTTCACTTGGGTTGTCAGAAAGGATTAGCATGTGAAGCAGAGGAGGAAGACAGACTCTGCTCTGCTTTGTATACTGTATCACTAATGTACAATGATGTTTTATCATCTCAACTTCTATCTTTAATTTTCTTCACTATAGTGAAAGATTTGCATTGTTTCAGGAAAGAAGATTATTCATAACATTTCTGCGCCTTAAGATTTGGTTTCATATCCTGCAATAACAGTTCACATCTCTCTGTTCTGTTGTCTAGGCTTTAGGTATTTCATAGAATCATAGAATGGTTTGGGTTGGAAGGGACCTTAAAGATCACCTAGTTCCAACCCCACTGCCCACTAGACCAGTTTGCCCAAAGCCCCATCCAGCCTGGCCTTGAACACTGCCGGGGAGGGGGCAGCCACAGCTTCTCTGGGCAACCTGTGCCAGTGTCTCACCAACCTGATAGGAAAGTATCTCCTACTAATATCCAATCTAAATCTACCCTCTTTCAATTTCAAACTGTTCCCCTCATCCTATCACTACACACCCTTGTATAAAGTCCCTCTCCAGCTTTCCTTTGCCTCTTCAGGCACTGGAAGGCTGCTGTGAGGTCTCCCTAGAGCCTTCTCTTCTCCAAGCTGAACAATCTAAACTCTCTCAGCCCCTCTTCATAGGAGAGGTGCNCATTGCAGACTTATGTTGAGCTTCTCATCAATCAACACCTTCAAGTCCTTTTCCTCAGGGCTGTTCTCAATCCATTCTCTGCCCAGCCTGTATTTGTGCTTGAGATTACGCAGAGGCAGGACAAGTATTAGCTACAAACATCTCAGTTGTTTCTCACTAACTATATCCAGTTTCCCAGATGGATTAAGAAATGTACTCAATAACTATTTTGTACCTGAAAATTTACCTGTCTGTTTTACTGCTCTTCTCAACACTGTCATCACGTTCTTGTTTTTCAAACAACTGCCCCTTCATAGCTCTGTTATTGGTATTCTTGCCTGATTTTTCAATTGTTTGGCTGGAAATCACCAACTGCCTTCTACCCTTTTGGTTCCTGATACACACATACAATATCTAGTACTACCACATTCTTTGTTTTGTTATCTATCCTGTGGTAGTGAACTCAGATGCATCATGTAAGGTAAATACTTTTTTTCTTTTACTAATGTTAAATACATTATTTTTGAAAAGTTTTCTTCACCTCTTCTGTAATTAAGCAGTCTCTGTTTGACTTGCTGCAAAGCATGGTTTATTCAATATAGTAATATATTTTGCAAGTTGGTTTTGTCTCCTCACTGAACAAAACCACAAAGCATAAACCAGCCTCAGTTTACTCTATCAGCTTAAAACATACTATGGTCATAATAGTTCTGAATGACAGCAACAAGTTTAGCACTTCTACACTCCTAAATAAATTAATTTAGCTTACCTTTCAAATCACATAAGGCATTTCTTTCCAATAGATCCAGTAAATACTAGGTAGCTAGGTAGGTCAAATTTTGTTCTAACAAATGCAACCTACACCGACTCCCATCAGCCACCAAATTGCCTCTGTGTTAAATGCTTTGAAAGTAATGTGATTTTAAAGTGTTTTAACGTGAGGGATTTTACATTTTATTTTTGTGAATCATAAAGAAACTTCCAAACAAGGAAGAGAATTTTTTTTAAGCTTTTTAAACTTTCAAGGGCAATTTATGTTGTAAAGTACTGACCTGACATTTTTTCCCCAAAACATGCAGCTGAACTTCTTACTCAAAATGTTCCAGTAAAGACACAAAAAGAAATGTATAAAATTCTACACAAATACTTAACCACTTGTAACTCGGCCCTGAAGGCAGCATATATTAAATTAAAATAAAATTGTTATAATACCTAGAGGGAAGAAAGCAATTTGAATTTGCTTTCAGATATCAAATGAATGCAGTTTCTCTTTGTAATACTCAAGTCTAAAAATTTTAGAGATGCAATACCAAAGAAAAAAAATATTTTTTACAGGTAGATATACCCACAATAATTATACTAATCAGGCAGGCTCCCAAATTCTGTGTGCCATATGCTACAAAGCTTTTACTGGACAACAGGCAGAAATGAGGGAGCATACTCTCTCCTAGATTAACTTCCCACCATGTAAATCTGTCTCTTGTTATTACTGGATCTGAAGTTTGGGGTTAAAAAAAGTACTTACAGTTTTGTTGGCAGATAACTTGGTGAATCATCTTTACTTCGAATTAGTTCATTGCATTTGTCAATTGTTTGGTAAACAGAAAAAGTCTCTCCAGTGCTATAAAGTACAGCTAAATTCTTGGCAATAAGCCGTCTGGTAGGAGGTCCTGGTGAATTGTTTAATAAAGAAGTCAATTGTTCAACCAGTTTCTTCTGGTTTTCCCTTATATCAGCCTGGAAATAAAATCAGTAAGCAGTAAAATTTCAGTTAAATTTTAAAGATAATTAATGTTAATTCTCTTTACTTTTCATTATTACAATTCTGATACTCTGACATTCTTAACTAAAAATGAACATTTTTTGCATCTTTTTACTTAAAGAAAATCCATCTGTTTTATTCTTTAAAAAAAAATAATCACAATTTTCAGAGAATAATTTTTTCTAGCAGCATTTCAGGAGTATTTTTTCCCCATGACACCTGAACAATTATATCTTGCTGAAACAAAATTGCCATTTTTAGCTTTTTTTTTTGCCTGTTTTAAAATAAAACCATTCATAAAACCATAGTAATTTAAGTAGTAAAGAAGAACTTTAGCAGAGTTGTGAAAAGTTGAGCCTTAGAAATGAAAGAACTTCCTTTAAAGTAATAATCTATTTCAGTCTTATTTCATTTTTTTTTAAAATGTTCTTTAAAAAATATAAATTAAGAGCCTGGCAATATATTTCATTCATGTATTTTAACACAAATAACTCTTAAACAGTACTATGCAGGTTGCACTACTGTTAAATATCCACATATACTACTTCATATACACTAAACAGTGAACTAAACAATTGGACAGCTGGCTGAAAACACATTTTTTATCATTTGATTAGGAAAATAAAAAACAAAGAAAAATGTTACATTCTTGCTTGCTAGAGAACTACCAAATAACTAGGTGGAAGCATGACTGCCACTCTTCATCACGGGGTTACAAAATCTTGCAGTAAGAGTCTGAGTTAAAAAAAAATAAAGTAAAAAAAAAAAAAATCACTTAATGCTTATTTCTCAAATTCCTTCCATTGGACAAGTGACTCCCTCACTTGAAGTGCTGTGACCAAAAACCTGTGACATTTAGAAAGTTATCACTCTTTGTTTGTAAACAATAACTGGAGAGAGAAATAGCTCTATAATGTGCTTTTCTTTTCAAGTCTAATTGTACTTACTCTGCTAGTCACTGGTAAAAGTTTTTCCAAAAACTGTAACCATTCAAAAATGAACTCCCCTTTTTGAAATTCACCAAGCTGGTTATATGCTTCTTCATTAAGTAGCAAACTGTGAGCTAACTCCATTCCTTGGAATTTTCCTCAAATCTCTCCTCAGACACCGTGGAATTTAAAAAATAAAAAAAGCAAACAAACTACCATAACTGTGTTACTCAGTCACAGTTTCTTCCCCATTAATATGTGGTGACTGAACCAGAAGTTTAAACACCTAAACAGAAAAAGAAAAAAATTACTAGAGATACAGCAACCATATCACATTTATGCTTGGCTTATTAAAATTAAACTTTCAAGGGAAAACCTAAAATTTTAAAAAAAACATATAGTTTTATTTTGGTGGCTTTAGTAATACTTAATGGTTTTGAAAGTGAGATAATGGTACTGATGTAATATACAAATTAAAGTTAAATACACTTCAGCAAAAACAGAGGGGTTCTCACTGAACTACAATTTTTTCTTCATCTTGCTTTGCATGAAGTGAGGTTTTCTAGTTCTAGTATATACTTGAAAGTAATGATCAGCTGGCCCCAAATATAATGACTTTTGCAATCTAAAATTAAATGCAGCAATAGCAGTAACCTACACCTAGCAAACTCATGCTGATTATATTCAGAAATAGATACGCTAAGATCTTGTTCTAACACTTTATGTATTCTCACTGCCAAGGAAGACAAAGAAAAAACAGAATTTTGCTGCTGAACAAACCTCCAATGATGTCTTTTTTAAAAAAAAATACCCACACCTGAAAAAGAATGCTTCAAAAACTCAAAGATCAAAAGAAGTTATATTTTACTTGTGTCTCTTGGACTATTTTGGGAATTTCCACATTGTCAACAGGCATAACTGGAAGCAAACCAAGATGAAAAGTACTTCTAATGGTAACTTTTTATTCCCACTATTTAAATGCCATATAGCCTCTGACTACAAAATACAGTATTCTGTAGGCTTTGCAAACAAAAATAGTCAAGGAAATTCTGGTAAAATGTCAACCGTATTTTAAACTTCCAAACAAATTATCCTCTCCAGAGGTCACAGAGACTGCTGAGCACATTTTTTTCCTATGCAGTAACAATATTATAGTGTAAAATGATCCACCAAACAGTAAACAGGCAAAACAAAGAAATGGTAAATAATTCAGTGCTTGAGTTGTCATCAAATGCACAGCAGAAGGTTACCTTTACTACTTTCTACACATTTTTAAAATTTACTCACAAAGGAAATTAGTCACATCTAATTTACTATAGTGAACTGTGACTTCAAATTTATCTGAAATACCAGGCAGCTTGACAAGGCACCACACTGTAAAATGACCTGCCTAGGTACATAGACATTCACAATTTACCAGTTATCTCACTCCTAGAACACTCACAGAACTTAACTCTGTCCTCATCTTTTCTGAAACATACAAAAAAAGTAGGATTACATATTTCATTGAATATTTGAGTAGGGTTTCATCACTGCTCGGCATGGAAGCTACATGGACAGGTCACAAACCCTTCCTTCCACCTCACCCAAGGCCTGTCCTGATGTCTAGGGTATCTAATTCACCTACTGCCACAGCAACCGGTTCAACTTACATATAGAACTGAGGATTACAACTTAACAACATATTACTTGTTTTCCTCAACTGAAAAGATCGCAGATTGTGGTCACGCATTTGTACTTAACTTACATAGCAGATAATTCTCCTCATTGTAAAAACTGTCCCTCTGCTGCTCCAGGTTCTTGGATAAAGGATGTATAGAACTCAATTTTCTAGAAAAGAGGTTAACACAAAAACGAGCTTTTAAAAAGCACAGGAAATACAAGTGTCTGTTCTACAGAAAAAGCAAACCCAAGAATTTTCTAATCTTGCATAGTGACAATTTTTATTACCTAACAGCTTACCAAAAGCCACTGAACTGGAGCTCCGTAAATATTATTAGCTGTTTATATGCTGCATTTGTATTGGGCAGACCAT
This sequence comes from Aegotheles bennettii, assembly GCA_013398125.1. Taxonomy (NCBI): domain Eukaryota; kingdom Metazoa; phylum Chordata; class Aves; order Caprimulgiformes; family Aegothelidae; genus Aegotheles; species Aegotheles bennettii. Next base: position 95,524 of record VZRW01012139.1, read on the forward strand.
CACATTCACCATACAATTTGATTCATTTCACTACTGAAACCACCTTTCTTATTTCTGTTTCATTAACTCAGATTAATTCTAAAACAAACAAAAAGTAAGCTCAGAGAGCATAATACCATAATTATTTTCTAGAAAGACGACTTCAGCGTCTTCATCAGACCTACATTAATATAGCTAAAAAAGCATAGGTGGAAAACGCTTATTATATTAATCTGGAATACTGTCATGAATGACCATGCCCTTAGCATTAAGTCATAAACAATACAACAGCACTCATGTCTAAGTCAACAACCAGCACAGCTGGCAAAGGTGACTCAACTGTTCTGAAACATTCATGTACAATACTATCAATACAAAAAGACATGAGGATTATCAATCCATTCTCCTAGCTCCCAGACACAATTTTAATATTAGAATTATTGGACAATAACATCATTCAACTTGAACTTAGTCTGGCAGGACATGAAATACAGGTTGTGTGCTATTTTAAAAGTAATCAGTTTTCAATCAGTCTTTAACAGAATGAAGCTGAGAACAAATTTTAAGTACAGGTAGATTTCAGAGTAACCTACGCTGCCCCCAGCCTGAGGAGCCAGGTTTCAGCCTGGTGAAGAGAGGGCTCAGAGGGACCTAGCAGCAGCCTTCACAAGGGAAGATTACCATGAAGATGAAGACAGGTTATTTACTGAAGTGTATGGGAGGGAATAATACCAGAAGTATCATAAATTGAAATGTGGAAGGTTCCAACTGGATAGAAGAAAAACAGGTTTTCACTGTAAGGATTATTAGCCACTGTGACAGATGCCAAGGCTGAAGAACACCCTTCGGGGTTTCTAAGAGTAGTCTGGACAAAACCTTAAGCAACCTGGTCTGAACTTGGAGTTAACTCTTCTTTGAGAGAAAGGTTGGACAAAAACGACCGGCTAGGGCCCCTTCCAACCTGGATGAGTCTACATTTTGTCAGCTACCCTGCCCACAACTCACATTGCTGACATACATTCTTCTGTTAATGTTACTCAAAGATAAAAGTTTATGTTGTTCCACTGAAGTCATTATTGTAACATGTAACATGAAAGGGATTTGGAGGTGCTGGTTGACAGCCGGCTAGGTATGAGTCATCAGTGTGCCCAGGTGGCCAAGAAGGCCAATGGCATCTCGGCCTTCATCAAGAACAATGTGGTCAGCAGGAATAGGGCAGTGATTGTCTTGCTGTACGCCGGCACTGGTGAGGCTGCATCTCAAGTGCTGTGTTCAGTTCTGGGCCCCTCACTTCAAAAAAGACATTGAGGTGCTGGAATGTGTCCAGAGAAGGGCAACAAAGCTGGTGAAGGGACTGGAAAACATCACAGAATCACAGAATGGTCTGGGTTGGAAGGGACCTCTGGAGATCATCTAGTCAAACCCCTCAATCATCTAGTGTCTGTCCCCCCCCAAATATGTCTTCTGGGGAATGGCTGAGGGAGCTGGGGTTGTTCAGTCTGGAGAAGAGGAGGCTCAGGCGGGACCTCATTGCTCTCTACAACTACCTGAAGGGAGGCTGTAGTGAGGCGGGGGGCGGTCTCTTCTGTCACGCCCATAGTGAAAGGACAAGAGGAAACGGCCTTAAATTGCAGCAGGGGAGACTCAGATTGGACATTAGGAACAATTTTTTCACTGTAAGGGTGATTGGGTATTAGAATAGGTTGCCCAGGGAGGTGGTGGAGTCACTGTCCTTGGAGGTGTTCAAGACGTGTCTGGATGTGGTGCTGGGTGATATGGTTTAGTGGTGATGTAGGTAGGTGGCTGGACTGGATGATCTTGAAGGTCTCTTACAACCTTGATGATTCTATGATTCTATATATGCAACACTTCTACTGTATATTTGCAAATATCAACTGGATTTTATGGGGTTTTTTTACAATTTGCATAGTCTAAATTAAAAAAATAAAAATGTTATGGTGTAGTTGTTTGTCTTCATAATGAACACCACCTAACATGGCTAGAAACACTAGCATTTCTCAGAGCAAAGACTCTGTCAGTTCTGAATTATAGTGGCTGATTGTTCATTATGCGATATTTAGTTTTATAGAAACTGAGAGCTAAAAAAAATCAGACCTAATCTTTCCAGAATTGGCCAACAAGCAAACCTTGGTTCCATGAAGCTACATGCAAAATAGTACATTCACCACCTTATCAAAAAAAAACTTAACCCAAGCACCCACTGAGACTCACTTTAATGACTTATAATCCTGCACTCCAGAGATACTCATGAACTTCAAAAATAATAATAAAAAAGGGCATGAACACACAAACTCGTGAGAAGAAATGCGAGAATGCAGGGAACAAAGTTTTTACTTGCAGCATGTTGGTTTTGCAGTCAGACTGGAGAACATCACAAAGGCACAGTGCTTACAAGGCTACACAAAACAGCACAAGCATAGAGTGGGGGGACAAGCTGGGTTTGTTTAGTATCAAATACGTCCTTGTTATGCACATGAGATGTTACCAGGCAATTTCTAAGTGCAGAAGGAAACATCAAACCTAAACACATACCGTCCAGACATGGGCACAACTCTGTTCTATTTAGAGGCACGGCATGGCCATGTGGCGGGCCAGGCAAGCACAAGAAAAGCCTGGGTGTTATGCCAGCTGCTGCTGGTGCTGCAGTTTCTTAAACATCCTCACACACTAGTTAAATCGATGCAACTACAAGCTAAGCATGTAAAGATGCACCTATATTTACACAAAACTCTTGGTTGAAAATGTGGAATTATTTGAGAGTCCCCTTCCTCTGGTGTTACGATTTTGATTCTTCTCAATCTGAAAAAGGAATCTGGGAAAATAAATGTGACATTTCATTGAATGAAACACAGCCTATGCCATCAACAAAAAAGAAAAGGCACGCATGGCTGATAAAAATCTGAATTTTCTAGCTAGCATGACACACCATCCTTTTGGGTTTGCCTTTAGATAACTGAAGTAATCACAAGATTTACTTTCCCCATCAGTGCTACAAGAGCAGATCAATCAAAAATCCCTCTTTTTCCTGTGAGGTAAGTTTATTTTACATTTATACTATGCTACAAAACTGTCACAAAGATTTATTGGACAAGGCAGAAGTTGTTCCTGCTTATTACTGATGAAAAATTTTTCAATTGCCAACTGCCAATTTGGCAAGCAGGATTGTTCAAGACTGACCAGGAAAGAGCTCAGAAAAGCTCCTAGAACAAGTACTAGATGGAATGCTGCCCCATAAATTAAAAGGAATACAGTGTGAATCAAGCATCAAAAGGCAACAGCAATTGAGTTTCTAAAGTCCCTGACAAACTACAAAGAGAAAAAAAGGAAGCTGTAGTCTTCTTTGTTTTTTTTTTTAAAAAAAAAAAAAAGACCTGAACCAGGATAAGACTGAACCAGGGTAAGACCAATCTGAATAGCTGCCTTTAGCAACCGGCTCCAAAATATGAGAACCATCAGATCACCCATGACAAAGTTATAACAGAGCCAAAAAACCCTAACAGATCTATTATGTGTATCAAGTTTCTTCTGAGATAGCTAATCTCCTCTGGCTGTAAAAGCTGAGGGAAGCAGTCCATGGACTGATGCATTTCTTTCACATGGAAGACTATGACAAAAACTAATGCGCAACAAATGAAAAGCTATGAGCAATAGCGGCAACTTAATTAATTTTAATTATCCCCTTCCTTCCACCCATCCCATGGCATATTTTGTCTCTGCACAAAAAAGAAAGAAAAAGCAAAAAAAGCAGACTCCTAACTGATCTCTCCCTAAAAAAATTAAGCCTTTAAATTATGACTCATCATCTCAAGGAAGATCCACACAAGTAATGGAAACTACCACACAGAGCAAGTATGTACTCATAAATTTATTTTCTTTTTTTGATTTCTCAGAATTGATTTCTCATTGTTCTGGCAGTTTGTCTCTCTTTGCTAGGAACAAGTGCTCCTCAAGCAGAAATCAGATCAACTTCAGCTCTCTGAGCACAGTACTCAGATGAGGATCTAGTGTACAATTGAGATGAGAATCTAAGCCCCTTACATATACCACATAGTGTAGAAAATAAAGTGCTGTTTAACTTCTCTTAATAATTATTATTCATATTTTTCTAATTCCATATGTATTAAAATAATTCTGCATTAAATCTGATATAAAGCATAAAGATAGCAAACCGGTGGATGCAATTTTGCACCAAAGACTAGTCTAGCAGAGAAGTACAAAGGACATTATTCTTCTAAGAAGTCACCGCCATAACTCATTGCCAGTAATGAGTAATAGTAAAAAATGAGTAATAGTAAAGATTAAAAAATGACCAGTAATAATTACCAGTATTTTCCTAAGAGCTGCCATTGGGCTGACTGCATAACCAAAGTCATAACCATCACATTTACTGAAAAACAGAGCTGAAGTATGTTCACGGCTTCAACTCGTCCTTCGCTGCATCGCGGCGGCATTTTAGCCGACTTCAAATTCACATTTTTTTCCTCAGAAAGCAAGATTTATTATCGTCTATCTAACAAGCGAACCGATACATTTAAGAGAAAGCCCTCCAGCCTGACATGTTTAGCTCTAGTCATTAACAGCTCAGATCAATGCAAGTCCTGCAGCACTGTTTTAAAAGTTTAATGGGTGATCGTTACCCATGCATCTGAGCTGACTGCATGGCAGGACAGATCAATGTGTAAACCTCTGCTAAGCCCTCACACATACCTGTTTACAGTGTCTCCCAAACATAACCAAAACTCCTGCCCTGCTCCCTCCGGCTTACTTCTGACAAGAGGAACGGAGTATGATGCTCTCTACTGCCAGCTCGGCCCAAAAACCACCTTAAAGAACCAGCCAAATTCAGCTCCTGATGAATGAAACCTAGGTGAACATAAGGAGGCACAGGGGTCTGGAGAAGGCAAAAAGGGCAAGGTCAAACTCCCAGCAACTTCAAACAGGAGACCTGACTGCCCAGGGAACTAAGGGTGGAGTTATCTTCAGCTGTGATCTAGCTAGAATGCACAGCACACATAGAAATAACCTGATTTAAACTACAATGAGAGATTCTTAATAATCTGGTAAGAAATTTTTTGGAACAAAAATTCCAGCTCAGAGGAGTTTGGAGTTTAGACACTGGGAATACATTGAAGTGGGAATGTCCAACACCTCGAGAAAGGTGTTTATTATTACTCAAAAGACAGGTCAGCCAGACTTCCACAAACTACTACCAACTAACACACAGAAGCAAAGCCTGCCTCAAAATCTTCAGTAAGAGAAGGCAAAGCTAAATAGAAGTGTCAGCATAAGCACATCAGTACTCCAACACCCTCTGTGGGGCAGAATCCTCAGCACTCAGCCAGCTTGGGCCTTCTCTCTAGATCCAGAAGCCTTAAATTTTTCCCTCTGCAGAGGCATGTGAAGCACTGGCAGGTTAACTGCTGGACCCCACGTAACATTGCCCTCTCTGTACACATTCTATGTCCAGCAGTGCTAATCACCCTCCGTCTCTCATTCTACCGAAAAAAAGCTGAGAATTTCACGTGCTCTTTCATTCCTTTCTTGCATGTAGCTTCAAAGAGAACGTGCAAGCAAATGTAGGGCATTTCGGTGCTGAGACACCACGAGCAGGAAGAGAAAACAAAAAAGAGAAAGTTCACTCCCCTGAAGACTGGCTGCTTCTTTAGCAGAAGCGTTGGCATGTTGAATTGATTAAACCCTTGATGGGGAGGACTATGAAGAGGTTATGAAACCAGAGTCCAGTCTTTTAATGCATACATACACATGCTTGAATTTATCCATGATTGGTCTCACCAATTTGGACCAAATTACTCTTTGGCATCAGGCAGACTTGATTGCTTTTCATCCCAAATTAACGTACTGCCAGGTATTTTGCAGTGTTGTATTGGTCAGCAGTGCTGGAATTTGAAGTCAAGCATGAAGAAGATGGGACCAACAGTGGCATTTGACAGCAGTTTGCAACAACAGGCCACAAGAGAAAGTCATAACAAGACTGACCACTACCCAGAGCATGTGGAAAAAGAATACCAGGCCACAGGGGAGAAGGTCCAAGATTTTAAGACTTTTAAGTAGAGCAGAACTGTAACTCTTAATATCAGAATTTAAGTGTGCTAGCATGTGAAAAACACATCAGATAGTAAATCTCACAGTTCAGTATTCATATGTTTTATTGTATATTCTGTGTTACGACGGGATTCAGTTCACTTGCAAAGCAAGCTATCTTCCTTTTAAAATAAAAATACGTAAGCACTTGCATCACATGCTTATCCCAAATAGCAAAAAAAAAAATGAAGAATCTGTTTGACTAAGAGCAACAAAAAATAACAGATTATTGCAGAACCATCTATTTCGTCTAAATACTGCTGAAGATCTCAGATGGGGACAACTTCCACTTAAGTTATATTTTTGTATGCAATTATCCAGCTCAGAAACATGATTCTGAAGTCATAGATGTTGAAATAAGACACCTCTCTTTCAGGTTCCCCACTGTGTCCTAGATGAAGCAATCTGCCCCAGGAAAACTAAGCGTCTATTCTACCATTGAAAATTCGGCAGCATTAGCAAAGGTACTTGTTAAAGATGTAATCCAATACGTCTTCCTATAATGCACCTTCCATGTAGGTCTTGCCATGCTCACACAGCGTTTCACACTGAGCTAAAGAACAAATACCATGCAGCCCAAACAGAATTCTTGTTAGTTTCTCAGTTACTTTCAACAGTGTTGCAAAGCAAAAGGGCTGGATTTTGATGTTGAGCGGACAATGATGCTCAAAGTACTTGTTTACTCCCACAGGAATAGTTCCAAACGACCGGTTTTTCTAGCAAAACGCTTATCAAACGTTACTGATTTCCAAGTTTCAGAAGAATCACCCTGTATCTGAAAAAGCAACAAAGCTTAAAGGCAACAAAGATCTAAGTGAAATTTATCAGAATCCTCTATCTGGGCTTGCTGGTTTTAAAAATATTCACACGAAGAATGTGACCACCCACAACTCTCATACATAACGGTGACATTGCTAAGAACTACAACACAATATACATTTACTGAAGTGTGAAAGAAATGACAAGACAATGTCTTCAAGGAATGCTGAACGATTTCTGTGAAGTTTTGAGGTCAAGGCTTGACATAATTAGACAAAAAATACCCTGAAAAAAATGCACCTGGAAATGCAATAGCTGTTCTAGCAATGCAAAGCATTCAAAGGCATGTTTAAAAACTCAGATTTTGGAAGACATACATTCATCATGTTAAGAAGCACATATACTTTGCTTTCATGTTTCTTATCATCACTTTAATCTTTATCTCCACATGAGAAGAACTATTTCAGGAAACCAAGAAACAGCTACATTCAGTTATTGAGAAATACAAACCAGCCACTTCCTGAGCTCCACGGCAGGCACTACTGGCATGTTCTGTCCCTCCTAGCACCGACAACTCTCAAATATTAGCTAGAACGTTTCCGAAAGTTTTAAGTCAAAAGATAAATTTGACTCCATTACAGGGACCTCAGAACATTGTTGTATTTACAGGCAACCTGGCAAACTGCATATGAATAATTCACTAATGCTTCTAAGAGATAGAAAAACAGTATCATATCCAAAAATCTGATTTTGACAAAATGAGTCCAAAAGATCCCACCCTCTCCCCCCAAAAATGACTAACTAAACTTCAAAAAGCCATAACTAACTTCAGCCTGAACAAAAATGCATAGAACGCCTTGGTTTAATTTCTTTGCAGGTTTGAAAGCTGATATGCTAGCACAAAAATCACAGAAATATAAACATCCACCTAAATCATAAAAATAATTTCAACATATGTCTGAACATGGCTTTATTCCTCACAACATTGTAGGTTATACTGTTTATCTAACACAGACAAAATATATCAAACTGTCAGGGATTTTTGTCACAATGATAGTTTTGTGGAAACTTGTTAAAATGTTAAATTGACTTATAGTAGGTGATATATATGCGTATAGATAATCCAAAATGCAGGTTGATTTTAGTTAGCAATTTCCCATTAAGGTAAATGCTGAATCCAGTCCAGCTTAGTATTAAATTAAACCACAGGAAATTTTTGCTGAATGTATCCTGAAGTCTTGGAAAAGCGTATTTACTTTTCCTGAAAATCATTACGGCTATCATTGTACTAGCTTAACTGGCACTATGACTCCAACTGCACCGAAATACATCAACACAGAAACTGGGCAGCAGAAGCCCTCACGGGTGCAGACTCTGCAGGAGACTTGTTTGGCAGATCAGAGACCACTATCCAGGCATAAAACACAGGCATGTCTCACTGTGATGGTTGATTCTCTAGATAATTTACATGGCTGTTCCCCAAAGAAAACTCCAAAACAGCTCAAAAATGTAACTGTATAGAGATTTCATTATTTTTTAGTTTGCAATGTAGATGTAGACATACTTCATGTCTTTTTTAAGGTTCTGCTTCCTTAAAACAGTAAAAATTGCAAAGGTAAGAACTGAATAGAACAAACATCCCACAATCTGAAAATGTTCTCGTGAGGTGTTTCTGAACTCATGCTTCATTTGGATGTTCTGAATTTTAAGCCAGAAGATCTTCCTGCATTGACCAACAAAGCTTCTGACATGTTGGGATACAACGTCACGAACTCGTCAGTTAATTCAGCTATTTTACTGAAAATAAAAGCAATCCTCTCTTCAAGAATCAAGCACAAGTTTCCAACACACCGCTAGACTTAGTGTGGTATTAAATTGGCTTCCTCCCTCCCCCCGCCGCCTTTTCATTGTGCCAAACCATCAGGAAAAGGAAAAGAAACCTGAACTTCATTCAGCACACAACCAGAAGGAATCCATCTTCTGGGTCTCAGTTGATATTTCATACACGAGTTGAGAATATTACATATCATGTAGCAAAACACCAACATACACAACAGAGCCTGAGTGCTTCTGAAGACAGGGAAAACATTCCTGGCATGTGAGACTAAAATAAAAGTTCAGCACAACTCACGGTCACACCTATAAACAACCAATCCCACTAAATCAAACCCCAAACTTAAAGAAACACTATAATCAATCTAAACTTCCAAAATTACCAAGTTTCATTTATTGAGCTCAGCACAAAGCTGAGCTCACCCTAACTTCATCTGCCTTCCCCCTGCCTCTCCACCCTTACCTCGGTAAACTTTACTCTTATTTTACGCTGCCTGTTACTCTTCCCCTCATTCCGAACGCCGCTGCCAATGGAGCCTCACGGGTTTCACACCCCTGTGCAAAGCCTCCCCCAGCTGCACGGTGCAAAGCGGCTCGGAGCCCCCCTGCCCGGCACCAGGAGCCCGCAGCCGCACTCCTGCCGCGGGGCTCCCCGCGCTGCCGCCCTGCGCTGAGACGGCGCTAAAATTTTATTAAAAAAAGACAAGAACAGCCCCTAAGAGCCCGCTCGCTCCCCGCGAGTCAGCGCCCAGCCGTGGCTGCAGCGTTACGAGCGGTACCGACCCGCACCAGGCAAACGCCGACCCCGCACCCCGCTCACCCCGCACCGGAGCGCGGCGCCCTCCCGCCCCATCCCGGCGGGGCAGCT
>VZRW01012139.1:105676-124605 GCA_013398125.1 Aegotheles bennettii
CCGTAGCTCAGGGCTGTGCAATCGGGCCCGGAGCCATCGAGCGCCCGCGGCGGCCGGTGCGGGCCTCGGCGCTGGAAAGGGCGGGAGCGGCCGGGGGCAGCGCGGAGCCCCGGGCTGGGAGCCGCAACGAGCTGCCGGGGTGCCGGGGGGACGGAGTCGGCTGAGGTCCGTACCCGGTTCCGATCAGAGTCTGTCACGGCTCCCGATGGTCGCTGCACATCTGCAGCGCTGGGGAGGGCCCCGGCACCGCGGCGCAGTGACAGGAGCATCCCATGGTACCTGACCCTCGGTCAAACCCAGCACCCGCAGGAGTTCCTACCCCGGGTCTCACCAGTGTGAGCTCGAGGTGGGGTCCCAGGTCACCGAGCCAGTCTGTGTCTCACTGCAGGGCCAGGCCGGGCCTCGCCGGGATTTGCACCCCCTTTCCCTCTCCCACACAGGCGCTGCCATGGAAAGGGGCTGCTGCCTCCGCAGGAACCACTTTCGCCCCTGGGAGTTTTCATAAGTGGCCATGAGAAAACTTCTGCTGGGGGGATTTTCTTTTCTGAATTCTGTCATCAGAATTTAAGTTCTGTTTTAATAAGCGGAAAATATATCTCTCTCAACCATTTTTTAGTTTAAAAATAAACCAACGATAACCTTACTGTAGTTTTGTAGCTGATGCTCAGCCATGTCTGTATTGTTTTTTTTACCTAGCAGGGCAAACTGGAAAACAGACATCAGGTCCCATTTCTGCTGGCAGCAAAAGTTAGTTTGGTGGGATGAAGATCTTCTGTTTTAATTCTGCTGCCTTAGCTGCTGCTACAAAGTTGATGAAGAAATAATGCCTTCTGGAATTAAAGACTGGTTTTACTAGAAAACAAATCTTAAATGTGATCTTTTCTCTTCTTATTTCCATGGGGTGACGCTGGTTAGACCTCCGAGTGGAAAACTAAAATTCCTCTCTGCAAACTGGGTTCTCTGGGGCCATCTTTTCTGAAGTATTGCAAACCATCATGGGGAAGGAATAATGCCTGGGATGCAGAAGCATAGGAGCTGAAATCGTGTCTTACGTAAGCTTGTAAATTCATCTTCAAATAGGTTCAATATGCAAAGTTTACGTAGAGTGTGATCCTCTGTGAACATCTGTATTGAGTTGTGTAGCTGATGCCGCTGAGGAGTATTTCAGAGAGTGCACACAGCTGCCTGGTTACACTTTGCTGCAGATGCCAAGAGCACCAGGCTGCATTACCGTATATGGAGACTGGTTTCATTTTTACTAAATTGCCTGTGATAAAGAAACACGAGCATTGATGCAATGACCTTTTACAAAATGTTTCTGCCAATGGATGTGGTAATGAAGAATACATAAATGCCTCATACCTGAAGCAGGAAACTATTTACATAGTATGTTTCACGGAAATCAACCTCACAACCTCCTACTGGTGTAAAGGTGTAAACCCCTGGTATTGAAAATAATGTAGGTGCCCGTGAAATAGTTATTTGCTGAGTTAACCTCATTTTGATCAGAAGGTGAGTTGCTGCTGCTCAACATAAAGCGGTCTGCCATTCAACTTGTGAGAAAGGTCAACTGAACAATTTATATTTGAAGACTGTTGGTGCTATGATGTTTTCCATAACAAACTCCAGAGCAAACAAAGTCTGTGATATTGGACAGTCCTGAGGTAACAGAAAGACCTGGTAATATTTGTGAAGGATTGATCAAGTTCAGCTCAGAAACAAATAAACAAAACCAAATCTAGAATAATTTTTAGAAGATTATTGCTGCTGTTACTGTTATTATACCTGTTACTCACTCTGCTGTGTAACAGGCAGAGACCCACTCAAGATTAGTATCTCATAATGTTGAATGTTACGTGAGCACAGGGCAAGACAAAACATTGTCAGTAAGAAATACTGTCTCTCTCAGTTCTTCCCAAGAATCATCTCTCTCAGACCCCAATATACATGATATCAGCTTTAAGTAGTGCAGTGTTAATGCTCAATGCATATGAATCAGTTTGAATAACGAGGGATACTGATGCAGGATGCTTCTTTCATCTCTGAATACATTGGCTTTAGGGTTGCTTTGTGCCAGCAGCACTTACATGAAGGTAAAAATCTGTATTTACTGTATTTATAGCTAACCTTAATTCTTTAATGTGATTTTTTCCTTAAATTGGTCAACGGAGTGTTAACCATGCACTGATTCAAATTAGCATCTACTTCAGCAGTAATGCATGCCATATTTATCTTTCCCCTTTTCAATCTGATATAAAAATTGTTACGCAAGTGTATAGTATTCTGTTTTAAAACAGACAAAAATAGGACAATTAAATGTATTCACTATGTATTAATTTAATTTCCCCTTTCCCCATTAGTCCTGACTGAGCTTCAATAGCAAATTACTTAATAAAATAAGCAACTGGCAAATAATTGCAATGCACAAACCTACTGATTAGTCTTCTCATTAGTCTATTTTGCAAAAGTGGGTTGACTGATTTAGAGCATGAATCAGTTCTGCCATACACACTCCAGTCACAGTAGAATATCTGTGCAGTCACATATGCCTCTGAGCTAAATATTTTCTTTATAATTCTCAGCAACTCGAGAGGAAAAGAAAAGAATGTGTTCCTTTGAATTCAGTGGGACTGTCTATGCGTGAGTAAGAATCACAGGACTAGGGGCCTGATTTAAAGTAGATGAAACATCACCAAATAACATAGCAAGCAAACCCAAATTACATTATATTTTTAAATCAGCAAGAATGACTGTCTTTATATTAATTATAAGATTAAACATTTATTTTTATTTTATTTTCACAATTATAACATCAATATATCCATTTAAGTACGGAGTCAGACCATTAAGGTCTGATTCTGCGAACCACCACCACCTTACATTTGGCTTTAATCTGAATAAGGTGATTCATCTGCCTATGAACATGAGAACGTGCTCATTTCTAGAACTGCTGCAGCACTTAGCATCCATGGCTGTCTATCAGTGCTCCCTCGGTTGAGACAGTAACTACGTAAAGTGCTTCTAATCCCAGATGTGAAACATTCAGGCCCCTGGAGTAGCTGCAGAATCCAACAGTTCGGTCCGCCCTAGCTTTTGCAGAGCCTCAGTGACGAATCCTTTTTTACAGAACAAAAATAGTATGATTTTAGTTTATGTTTAAATACTGCTAGACTTCTTTCTATTCTCAACACAGTTGCTTTTTGTATTATTCACAGCATACAAGGCCTGAATTCCTGCCAAGATGTTACACAGTTGTGCTCTTATTTTTCATCCTAAAACGTAAACAAAAAGTATTATGTATGCTTAGATAATGCTAGCTACAGCTACCAAAATGGAAGTGAAAAATAGGAAAGGGAAATGAGTCCTAACAAAACCACAGCATATACATCTCAAATATTTCAACGTGAATAAATGATCAGTCTTCAATGGTAAATATGAATAATATACTTTTGTAAATTTTTAAATTAAATACCCAAAGAATCTTGGATAAATATTCTGACAAGAATTACCTGCACATTAATGAGATCTAGAAATGGATTGCCTCCCAAGAACCTTTGCTTTCACTGTTAATCCAAAACCTACATTGCAATCTCTTTTCTAACAAAGCACATCTAAATAGCCTTAAGCTCCTTACCTGCACATTTTTAGTACATACTGACGTAACAGGGCATATATTGTGGCACTTACACAGGCAAATAAAATGAACAGAAAGCAATCTTTAATTCACAGTGACAAGATACATAAATATATATGAACTAGAACAGTGCAACAGGGAATACCATTTATTTACTTTTCCATGCTGTCTGGGCCATTCCTATTTTAGGAATAGTACGGGGTGTTATTGTAGTGATGCCATGCCATTCATTGAGGTACTCCAAGTGCTCAAGTCACATTTGTGAGGCATGAGCTAAGGCAGGAGGTAGAGAAAGGCAAACTCCTGTAGCTCCAACAAAGGTGAAGAGAGGTGAGAGTGTACTGCCTTCTGATGCAAAAAGAGGCTGAAACCAGTGGTTTTAAACCTCTTTTCCTCCCATTTTCACTTTTTCTTTGTCTCACAGATGGAAAAAGTGGAGCAGAAAATTGCTTTGCCCAAAGCCACACAGTGGCAGTAATTGAACTAGTGGAAGCATTGGTTTAAACAGAAAATGTGCAATACATTCATACTATTCAGGCTGTTCCAACTGCTGTTCTTTCTCTTGACCACAGATACCATTTAGTTCTCAGCTGCAGTTGCACAGCAGTTCTGGTTGCAGAATCTTGTAGGGATTCCCAGATTTTGAGTTGCTTTTAAGGAACTTCAAGAAAATAAGAAAGGAGATACCAAATTCACTACATTCTTAAGAGTCTCTCAAATTTTGGGTTCTGTTTTCCCAAGAAAGAGATTAAGGCGGAAGCTTTGATTTTTGTTCTCGGGCAGCAGTTGCAAGTCCGATTTCTAATATAAAGCAGCTGGTGGATCTCACAGAGGATCCAGCCTCACTGTGCTGCACAGTACACTAAACATAGTGATAGTCATTGTTTTGCTCAACGTACAGTCTTCAATAGCGACACACTGAAAAAACCTCAATACCCATTTATTTAGATGAGAATCGAGACACAGGAAGTTAAGAAATTAAGCCAGTCATGTGGGGGTTGGTGGAAGACCTCAGGTAGTGCCTGTGGATTTCTGGAGACCACTCAAGCCCTCTAGCACACTACACTGCCAGTCCAGCTTCAGAAGAGAGACGTTATGTGTTTGAAGGAGACCATATGGCAAAAAGGAGAATGTTAGAGACAAAAAGCAGAAAATAATTGAAGCTTATAAGACTCATAGCTCCTTCTCCAAAGAAGCTGCTTTTATACCAAAGGTGAGATCGAGGTTCATGTTTTTAAATCCAAGTAGATGTCTCAGACTGATAGAACAGACCTTGTTCTCAAGGAGGAGCTAAAGAGCAATGGTTGCATTGAGCCACAATGAAGGAAGAAACTTTATGCAAGTTTTGTGGTAAACGAGATCAGGTATCACAGCTGCATGAAAGGACCTGGTGAAAAACACCACGAAGGCTGGCTAATATTCAGCAGTCCATCAAGCATGGGGAAGCAACAGTCTGCAGGAGCTGTTTGTTATATGCAAAATCTTGCTAAGGGCAAAAAGAAACACACTGTATGTGTAAAGTCACACAAACTTTATTAGTAGTCTAACTGCAACCTTAGCAGTACAATAATTATTAGTTGAGATCTAATTATTGAAGAAAAAGGAAGGAAAGAAAAAGAGAGAAATTGTAAGTCTCAATAATAATAATATAGTTAAAATTGTTCTGTACTCACTAACCATGCCTTCTCCTGGTGTCATGCTTACCCTTTCACCTCCCTCTGGCTCCTAACATTGATGGCTTTCCTCTGGTGGAGGGAGAATGGTGGATCATCAGCATCCAGAGTCCTGTGCTTGTAGGAGTATGGTGTTGGTGTTTAAGGTTTCTTCTTTCTCTCCTTTTTTTCTCTTTTGGAAATAGTTCTCACCTGAGGCTATTTTTACACATTTTCTAATAAAGTTTTAAGTTTTGCCTTTTCTTCACTGGTCTGAAACTATGTATTTTGTATTCTATTTATATTAGGTAGTTGTTCTTTCTTCTCTTTTTTGCCCCTAAACCTAGTTTTGTCCAGATCTGCATGTCCTTAACTGACCGCTGACAAGTTTATAGCCTTGGGGTCTCCAGTGCCAGCCTGTGCCCTATCTCTTATTGTCCCATGCCTCTGCTCCTCCACACTGCAGCTGGTGTCTGCACTTCTCAAGGCTGCTGCTGTTCTAACAGGACTTCACTTCTCTACACTGTAACATTTTGTTAGAGTAATAGATATGGCGTTCTACACAGATTAACTACTTATTTATTAATATCTATGTAAAAACTGTGGTTACACCATACAAAGCAAAAGTAAAACAAATTAGTGATAGTCTTCTGTCATTAGAAAAAATTTTGTTACAGCTAAATCAAGTAAAACCAAAGCTCCGAGAAGATGGGGAAAGTTCAGACAAAGCACATATGATTAGCCTCAGTTCTGAGGTGTTGTAAACTCAGGACAAAGGCTGTGGTCTGTTTCCAGCAACAGCAACAGAGTTGCAGCATTGTTACCAGTATTACTGGGCTACATGCTGTTTATCACCTTGCAATCCTGGGTTAATATTTGTATGTTGCATACTCTATGTAGCAGCAGAGGTAAATATTTCCACAAAGGGCATGGGAAGGAAGCAAGAATACTGCTGACTAGAAAACAAGCTATTGCACCTGAACTCATTAGTTTTATGAGTACAGTTCATAGTCCATGCACACTCAGCTTAGACACACTGGGTGTGTGCACTGCAAACAAGGTCGCAAAATCCCCGTATAACAAGTACTGTGCGGCAGCTGAACTGGAGGCCACACTAGAATAGCATAATGATGACTCCTGATTTTGTAGTTTATTTCAAGGAAGTGGGGAATATTAAGCATCTTCCAATACACATTCTGTAACTATAGAACAGGATAATTATTTGAGCTTTTGTCTAGTCATAGAATAGAAACTATTTAAAGCAGTGTCAGGTCATCTGTTTAAAGCATATATTCATGGCAGAAAGGAATGAGTATTTGGCTTTGCAAAAATAATTTTAATCAATTTTTTCATCAGTATGGTCCATCATGTTATTCAGAAATGGCTTCTTTCAGTAAATGGATTGTGAATCAATAATGGATATAAATAAAGCAGTACGAAGGGCACAGCGTTCAACAAGCTGCCAATTGTTGTAGCAGAAGGCAGCAGAAATCAGTATCCCAAGACGGATACACAAAGAAATCAGAAATGGGCAGATGATACACAAAGATGCTGTCTTTTTACAGAAACTCCAGAGTTCTGTCTTGTCTCAAGAACCACTGAAATATACGTAAGTTTATATGTGTCCTATATGACAGATCAGTATGAGGTAGAGTTTGGTCTGAAGTCTGTTTTTCACTGAACATTTTCAAGCTCATGCCTCTCAGACCTTGCTGAGTTTTTGAAATATAGAGAATGAATTCTCAGGCTGCCAAGATCTTTCTGGAGCCAGGAAAAAAAATAAATTAAAAACTGCAGACTTTGTATTATACCTCAAAAGATCAATTCTTGAGATATACTGAATGGCTGCAATTCCTGTAAAGTCAGTGAAAAGTGGTATTGCTCAGCACTTCAGGATTTGGCCTCCAACAGAAAAAGGACTAAAAACCATTTTTTCAAGCACACAGATCATAATGAATTTGTATTAGTTATTCACATCAGGACAATCTTATTTAAATGTCGCTAGTAAGTGCATGACTCATATTGTGTCTATCATAACTATTAATTATAAATGAATAAATATGTCATTTGGGACCCAGCTAATATTTCCAGGCCATTTGTGTGAATAGTTGTATTCAACTGTGACAGTGCAAATTGCCAGGAATTCATCATCCCTAGGTATTTCATAATTATTAACCATACATTATGTTAATCTGAAAAATGTCATTACTCTCTTATCAAAACTACGAGCTTTGTATCTGTTAAAAAATGTGATTCTCATAGCATAGTTTGAGCCTGCAGAGCACATGTTCAGTTATGTTTTAAAAAAAAATAAAGATAAGGACTGAGTATTTGTAGCTACTGACCCACAATTTAAGATTGCACAAGCTGGCATGCTTGCTAACCATGAGGTTTTACATCTTTTCCAGAAGAATTTATTATTTAACCAGGAATTCTAGATAACTACTGCAAACCATATAATTGTCTAATCTCACTTTGAACTCCTCTAAATTACTGACTTAAAAAACCATGATGCTGCAGTAAAAGAGAAAATTGACTCTCGGGTTGGATGCACTTGAATTAAGTGTTCAATTTGCCACATTTTAATGTCACTGTTCTGCTCTTACTACCTTAAAGACAGAATTTCTCATATCTTTCCAACACCATCTGTTAATAATGTTTATTACAGTACTGCGTAGGGGGTCAGCTGGGAATGGGGCCCCAAGTGTGCCAGCACTGTATATAAAAGAAATATAAGCTAGTCTCTGCCTGGCGGATTCAATAGACAAAACACTGTAATAGGGGCAGAGGGAACAATGAGATGGCAGCATACATTGTACCATTTTTATTTTGTTTTCATTTGAATATTTGAGTCCTTTTTCCTGAGGCTCTGTTATGAAATAATTGAGTAGACAAGACCAAGGTAATGAGAACACAGACCAAGCTATAGCAAGCAGCCTATCAAAACACATCAGGCAAGATTTGGAGTGCAAACCTCACAAAAGCAATTCAGTGGTACTGCCTTGACTTCAGTTTCTAGATGCGCCTCACTTTTTCTTCCCTGCATAAAACCATGTTCAGTCCTAGTACTACCTTAAGTGTCCCACCCCTACACACTCTGGATAAGGGGGGTGGACTTCCTTATTTAGTACCTGCTCTCTCAGAGGCTAAAAATTCAGTGAATTTGTGTTTTCAGTATATTTGTTAGGTAGAAAGCATTGCTACTTTATAGATGGAAAGCAGAAGAGTGAAAGTGTTTCTTATACTGTACCTCCCAAACCATTTTAGTACATTAACGTTTAGAAATTAAAAAGCAGGATGACAGTTGCAAGCCAGTACTGTATCCAGGATAACATTTATTTTTTTTCAGAATTCAATCAGATGAGTGTAAGGTCCATTTGTATCCAGTTTTAACACCTGCCTATTTCCATATGTGCCGTGCTTGATGAGAACACCTGCTTCCATGCATTTGGCATTGGCAGCCAGTTCTTTTTCACACAAGGTCACAAACTGAGAATAAAGTTCCATCCCTTTTTCTTTTTCAATGTTTGCATGGTACTGCATCTTTCTTCCCTTCAGTTTACCGCCTAGAGTAGCTTGTGGTATGATGAGCACATCGCCTGGTAAATCAAGAACAGAAACGTACTTGCCGCTTTCATTTTCACTTAATTTAACATTCAACAGCATATTGACTGCAATAAAAACAAAACAAAGAGTTAATGTAACTAAAGTAAATTAAATAGGACCTAATACAACATCATAACCAAGATTCAGCAAATATTGTGATGTGTGACAAACTGTGCAAGTAAAAGAAACAGCTTATTAATGAGATGAAACACGGACAGTCAATAAATACTATTAACAACTAAGATGTCTGAGTATTGTGAAGAATGTGAAGGATATTTATATTAATATAAAATCTCTAAAGAGGTTTTTTTGGGGAAGTCACTGGCTGTCTGAAATCCTACAGTCGATTCTAGTTGGACACCCCCAAAGTAACCCAGGATCCAAATAGTGACCTTAACTTAATTACGTGATACTTAAATAGGCAATATTTGCACACCACTACACATTGTAGGAGATAACACCATCTTCAGTGCACTTTGGAGAACTTTCTGCCCTGGCTGTCCTTTCATTCTGGTTGCAGTAGTTTGCATCAGGACCCAGCATGGATCTGTGCTGAAGCCACAGCTCAGCAGTTTGGTCTCGAGTGGAACGAGTGCCCTTCAGCACTCCACTTTGAGATGTGTAGGTGCCAGATTGTCTTTTGAGAGAGGAAAAGGGCAGGAAAGTCAGAGATGCATTTTAGCCCATAAACCAGAATATATAAACTTGCAAACAAAATCAATGCATTTACTAGCATTTTCCAGTGTTTCTATAACAAACCAAATCATTCTCCCAAAACGTTCTCCAACTATGTAAAAGCTGTGAGGATACTCGTCAGCCCTCCAAACTCAATAAAGTTTAATGCTGTTCAAAGCAAAAAGAGCCGAGTTGTGACTCAGGCACCAAACCCACTCATTTAAGCAGTTTTAAAATATATTTAGGAAAAAATACTCTGTAAGACAGACACTTAAGGAGGATGGTCATAGATAAATCTCTTAATAGGAAACAGAATGTTCTTTTTCTGGCCTGTTTCAGCTGCCATACAGCTGAGAAGGTCATTATCCTCAAGTAACACTCTCATGAAACTCTCACAAGCACAAAATCAATCTTCATATCATAGCTTTAAATACATCCAAAGATTTCAACTTAGTTTAGCATCACAGAAAGACTGTGTCCTCCAAGACCAAGACAGAACCCCCCCAGGATCTGCTCTCAGCATTTTCAATAGCACCTGTGCTCTTGTGAACTGCCAGGTCTTTCTGCTGGTCCCAGCAAGTAGCCTGAAATAGACTACTGTTACACGACCTTTCGCAAAACCACTAATATCAGCCACAGAAAAGAAAAAGGGCACTTTTATCTGGAATATGTGGCATCATGGAATTTCCCAGGAGATCCAGTGCTGCTGATGGAGGAGAGGGAGTAGAAATTAAAGTAAAAAAGAAAACAAACAAAAAAAACCCCAAACCCAAAAAACCTCAAGTCAGAACAACAATGGGTGAAGACAGAAATCACTACCATTTGACCTTATCCACAGCATTTTCTCCGCTTTGATGTCAATGTTAAAGTGCATGTGGAGAAGACAGAAAGAACTGCACATATTGCTCTTATCACTTCTGAACCAGAAAACCTTACTTGAAATGCGAACAGTGTAGGTAGTGCCTCTGAAATGAGATGGGAAGGACACTGTTCAGTCATCCACCAAACTCCCTCTACTGGCTATAATTTTAAATATCCTGCACATAACAGATGAGTGTTAAAATACTTCTCAAATCAAGCCATGGATTACTTGAAAAGAGTTTTCTCTAAATTCTGTTCTGGCCTGGACTCAATCTGTTGCAGCAGGTACAGAACTTTTCTCTGTTTCTTAGGAAGTTGTCATCATGGGAATTGATTTTCTAACAGATTGATCATGAGCAGATGGACAGAGTGAGAGGTATGGACAGCTGTCAAAAGAAAGAAGACCGTCCAAGCTGTTCTTTCAGCCAGGCAATTGATTTGGAATGATGCTATCTGATGGGGTTTTGATGGCTTCTTGTCCAAATGGTTGCTGCCTTCTCTGTCTCTACTACTTTTCTTCTTTTTCAAATCATACAAGAATGATAAAGACTATATCATACCAATTTTTGGAACAAGATCCTCATCAGCACCTTTGAAGAAGCATATGTAGATAACAAGCCCCCTCTGGATCTACGAAAGATTACAGAAAATTATATCAATGTTTCTTATTGTCCACCATGCACACTTAAAATGAAAACTGGTATAAAAAAATGACAAAACTACACAACAAAAGAGCTTCCGAGAGTAGTTTTAGTTATTTAGTATACCTTTAGACATCAGGTTTACACACCACACTGGAAGCTTATGAGATACATACTGATTATCTGCACAATGCTTCTACATACAATTAAGCCAATTTATTAGCTCCACATGAAGCCAAATTTAGTTGTACAACAGTATTAACATAGACAAGGTGACAAGATTAATTAGTGTACTTAAATCCAGCATAAGAAGTAATTTAAGCTGTTTTTCTATCAAACATACAGACAAAACAATTTTCAGTGTGAATTAGGAGTTTATTTCCAATTACATAACATGACCAACATGACAGGACCTGTCAGTGAACTGAATTATGTTTTTATGTTAAAAGTAATCTAACACAGGATAATTCTGAAAAAACACAGAGTCTGTTAACTAAAGATTTCAATATGATGCCCAATTTAAATATGATGATCAACAACTATGGAGTTATTCAGAATAGTATAAAGTTGTTCAAAATATTATTTAGCAGTTTGGATAAAATATTCTCAGTGAAACGGGACCATTCCCCTTATTTGTATAGAATAAAGGATATGCCACTTCTTTAGCATTCAGAGAGACTACTTGTAAGAACTATGTCTTTGAGGAATGAACTAGGTCTGTACTGGGGAGAAAGCTCAGGCAATTCTTGTCTAACTTTCCTGCTCTCTCAGTTAGTTTACAAGGAATGTGTGTGCAACAGTCTTTTCCCTATTAAAACAAACCATGGGCTCTGCAGCCCACAGCAACTATGTCTCATGCACAAGTATACCTCAATGATTTAACTTCTTCAGGAAAAAAAAAAGGCATACAATATTCACTGATATACAGTTTCTAAAAAACCCTCACCACTGCTTCGTCAAGAATAAGTATCTTTATACTTTTGTTAGAAGAAAAATAAATGTCAGCTTATGAAATACCACCTAAGAGATGCTAACTAGATTGAGGCAGAAAGGAGTAATTTATATCAATGTTATCAAAGCAAAGGATAAGAATCATAGAATCATAGAATGGTTTGGGTTGGAAGGGACCTTAAAGGTCACCTTGTTCCAACCCCCTGCCATAGGCAGGGACACCTCCCACTAGACCAGGTTGCTAAAAGACCCACCCAGCCTGACCTTGAACACTGCCAGGGAGGGGGCAGCCACAGCTTCTCTGGGCAGTGTCTCACCACCCTCACAGGAAAGAAATGTGAATAGTTTCTTAAAAATACATTTTTTTTTCTCCTCTCCCCCTTTTCTTTAAAAGATAAAAAAGTTTTTGGTGAGAAAACTGATGAGAAAACACATGAGGTTTTATCCCTTTGTTGTTGTACGGATTAAACAAAATGCTCAAGGCAATGACTGAGTAAAGCAGATGCCTTCTCGACTATTCTTCTAGTGCCTATCTTCTGGAAGAAGAGACTGATTGCTCTTTGTAGCCCAAATGTCACATGCTGAGATCTTTCTAAAGCTTTAAGTGGCTCTTTTCAAAACTCATTTTGACCACTGCAGAACATTACACAGGTTCCCAAATGACTGCCATATTTCATAAGCACTGCAAGGAATTTGATGGCCTGAACCTCAGATGACATTTCAAACCATCTGTTTGAATAAGGGAGAGACATGCGGGCTGCTGAAAGTTTGATATCCTTACATGTTGAGCTAAATATTCATTCCAGAAACAGAACAGCATCAGGATATTGATGAAGAATAATAATGCATACACACCTTCAAATAAAAACACTTGTGATAAAATAGGCCAAACCCATTTACACTGTATACATGTGAGCACTGCATTAGAAATAAGTGACACACACCACAGATCATGCCAATTCTGTGATTGTGACGGTATTTTTTGCACAGTCTCATATACAGAAGTAACAATATTCTGCAAGCAGCTCATTTAAAAAGACGAAAGTAAATAAAGTGACATCTGCAAGTCCTAAGGCCAAACAGCTAAAGATTAAGTAAAAACATTCACTATTTTTCCATCCTGTCTCATGATTTTTGAATATACTTTTTAATCACAAGATGAGACATACGTATTGAGGGAAATGAGGGGGATGGGAGGTTAAATGGAAAAAAAATATCAGAGACAAGTCAAAGCTGCTAGAGGATGCTTCTTTTATATTACATGTTTATGACCTTCCAGACCACCTTTCAACCATGTTATAGTTCAAAACCACTAAATTATTTGTAAGTTGAAACTTACAGTTTCAGCTATGACTGAAAACTGTGTCTGAATACTATTTTCAACACATGTGCAACCATGTTTCAACCTCATTATGTCTTACTTTTTGTTCTTTAATTTTCTGAATTGAATAGAAAATGTGAAATTGAATGCAATTTTAAGAGCTAACCTAATAATAATGCATGCCAGTCCTCTGATCTTACAACAGTGTTGCAGGTGTCCTATGTCTTATGCTTGTTGCCAGTGTAAGGAATGGCAATATGTAAACCCAATTTTGAACCGAAGTAAAACCATTGCCATTGCTGAAGGTCCTCTGTATCCTATCTAAGTCTAGTTGACTGCTCTTCAGAGCTATATTTAATGCAGGAAAAATCAAGCAAAATAACACAAATAAGTAGGTTACAAATTCAACATGCTGATATGCAAACAGCCACTGCAAGGAACTTACATAGCGTCAGGCAGGCAGTTGTGCAGGGAAACTGTGCTCTGTGTGGATTTGCCGTTACCAGTAAAACGCCTACACAAATAAACCAGCAAAGCATGTTACTTTGCAACACTGGCACTTACACAACTGTCCTAAGTAATCATCAGAGCAGGCAACCTGCATCATGAAGGGTTCAAGTAGCCAGGCCCTAAGGCCTTACAGCTGCCTCCAAATACTCCTTTTTAGTTCTTCTGCAGGAAAAACAAATAACTAAACCCTCCCTCACCCTCCTGACCAAATACATTCATCTGAATTTTGCAGGATTTAATTAGCAAAACCCAAATATATTCTGCAAAATGTTATCTCAACTCTACCTTTTTTTTTTTTACCAGGAAAATGTAATGCAGCTGATAATGAAAACGGAGGCACAATTTGTGAAACGGATTTATATAAATTTTTCTTCTACATTTCTGTTTCAAATTCAGATTTGCTACCCCATGAGAAGATTTCTTCATATTTCATACATTCAGCTGCCGCGAAGAGAGATTACAACATCTACCACAGGTCAGAGCACAAGTCTTTGCCTGGTACTTTGCACTTCTTTTTACTATCTTAACCAGAGGACAAATCAAGGGAAGTAAGATAAGGGAGAGACAGTTTTCATTGCATAAGGTGTAAGCACTTATACTTTTTTAGCTGAATATACATTTTTTGTTTCTTTTCTCCCATAGTCATGAAATACACCAAATCTCACCTTAGTTCTGCTCTGCATTTAAAAGAATTACTTTTTTCCCATAACTATTTTGCTGTATACATAAACTCATGATGGATGCTATCTAACCAACACTTCTCCATAAATGAGACATCCCATCCCCAGTAATCCTCAACAGGCCAGAAAATCTCAATCATGAAAACACAATGAAGAGCAGTGATTCATGTACAGATAAAAAGTGCACTCCTAACCTTTTTTCAGATAAAGAATATCTGCTCTGAAGTTCCGAAAGTACCTACAGGGGTCTCTTAAAGCTCAGAAGCTATTCAAAGCCACCTACATAATGTGCTCTTTATAGTACACCAGAAATTTCTCAAGGTGAGGACCTACTTTTAAGTTTTTATAGATCATCAGGAACACACTGGTATATGTAAATAATAGTTTGTGAGGTCTATACTTTTTATTTTTGTATTGACACACATATATAGGAAGCAGCATCACCCTACCAGAAAACATCAGCAGCAAAGATTCCTTCCAATGACCTTGAAAGTAGTCATCCTAAAGACACTACGAACTTCCCTTAGGCTTTTGCTGCATGGTGACTAGTTCTTGTTACAACAGATTTCTCCTAAAAAGACCCAGGTATCCAGGAAAGATTCCCAAGTACTTATGGAAAATATTAGTAAGGTTCACATCTGAAAAATACTAGCTGCTGAGACCACCTAAATCTCTTGTACATTCCTCTAGTGCAATCTATTTCCTAGAGAGTTTGGTTAAGCCATTTAAAACTTCAAATAAGAGATACAAACAGCATAACTTCCCAGCAATAGAATTAGTCATGGTATCTCTAAACTATAACATACACTTCTTTTTGGATAGTTTAAAAGACAGCCAGCAAAATGACATGTCAGCTTTTATTTACTAGTTCTACGATTACTTCTGAGATCAGTGAGCTAGAAATAGGATATTTCTTCTAAAGTTAGCTTATGCTGTGCTGAGCAACTTTCACTATAATTAACCTTACACTGAAAGGCTAATAATGCAAAACACACAGATGCACTTCAGCCAAAGACAGTATCTGGGAGATGACACATATTTCCTCTGAATAAAATGCTCTGTTTTCCCAGACCACACTGCAGAAACTAGGTCGTACGGATCCACCTGCATCTTCCAGACAAGGAGAGAAATGTTTTAAGAACAATGTGAAAGTCACAGTGGAAACACGCAGGGACAGACTTTATTTGAAACTTTTTTGTTGAATGAACTCATAAGCCTTTTAGATGCACTAGAATCTTTACTTTTAAAAAGTTATGTGAGTGACGATATATACAGTTCCTTCTGTCACAGTAGTATTTAAGAAAGACAAAAGACAAAACAAAAAAATCCCAAGGGCGAAATAGTTGACACCTGCACAGATGAGTTATTCTACTGTAGGTAACCCATAAACAGGGACTACCACAGCAGGACACTGCTTCCTGAAGGGCTGCCCTCCTGTTGCAATAAATAACCCTGGGCTGCATGCACAGCACATAGGCAAAGGGTCTGCAGACCTACCCACCTCTTCCCACTGAAGACTATGGGAGGAAAAGGGGAAAATTACATTGTTTCCCTCAAGCTGGGTGGTGGTCCAGATCCTAAATTCAATTTTTGAGTAGTGGTTTAGCCTTTCCTCTCCAAGTGTACACAGTTACTGAGGTACACAGCTGAGCCCCTCAGCCAAGATTGTGGCACCCCTGTATTTAAGAAAGGGCAGATAATGCTAAAGAGGGAACAACAAAACTGAAGGGGAAGGAGGATAAGCAGAAATGAGACTAGGAAGGCCAAGGCCCATTTAGAAATAAGTCTGGCCAAGGACGTCAAAGACAGCAGAAAGAGCTTTTTCAATTACATAAATAACAAAAGAAAAACTAAAACTAATGTGGGCCTATTAGTGAATGGAGAGGAGAACCTGGTAACTGAGGACGCAGAAAAGGCAGAGTTACTGAATGCCTTCTTTGCATTGGTCTTCACCGAGAAGACCAGCCCTCAGGGATCTCTGGCCCAGGAGACCAGGACAAATGAAAATCAGGAGGGAGACCTTGCCTTGATTGAGGAGGATTGGGTCAGAGAACACCTAAACAGGCTTGACATCCAGAAGTCCATGGGCCCTGATGGGATGCATCCACAAGTACTGAGAGACCTGGTGGATGTCATAGCTAGGCCTCTCATAATCATCTTTGAGAGGTCATGGAGATCAGGGGAGGTGCCTGAGGACTGGAAGAGAGCAAATATCACTCCGGTCTTTAAGAAGGTCAGGAAGGAAGACCGAGCGAACTATTGACCAGTCAGCCTCACCTCAATCCCTGGAAAAGTGATGGAATGCCTCATTCTAGAGGTCATGTCTACCCACATGGAAGACAAGAAGGTGATCAGGAGTAGTCAGCATGGGTTCACTAAAGGTAAATCATGTTTGACCAACCTGATTGCCTTCTACAAGGAGACAAATACCTGGATGGATGGAGGGAGAGCACTGGATATTGTCTACCTTGACTTCAGCAAGGCTTTTGACACAGTCTCATGAAATCCTCATAGGCAAACACAAGGGGTGGGCGCTGGATGAGGGTACAGTGGGATAGACTGAGAACTGGCTGAGTGGCAGATCCCAGAGGGTTGTGAGCAATGGTACAGAGTTTAGTTGGAGGCCTGTCACTAGTGGTGTCCCCCAGGGCTCTGTACTGGGCCCAGTGTTGTTCAATTTGTTCATCAGTGTCTTGGATGAGGGGGCAGAGTGCCTCTTCAGCAAGTTTGCTGATGATACAAAACTGGGAGGACTGGATGACACCTCGGGAGGGTTGTGTGGCCCTTCAAAGGGATCTAAATAGGTCGGAGAGATGAGCAGACAAAAACTGCCTGAAGTTCAACAAGGGCAAATGCAGGGTCCTGCACCTGGGGAGGAACAACCCCATGCACCAGTACAGGCTGGGGGCTGACCTGCTGGAAAGCAGCGCTGTGGAGAGGGACCTGAGGGTCCTGGTGGACAACAAACTGTCCATGAGCCAGCAGTGCACCCTTGTGACCAACAAGGCCAATGGAATCCTGGGGTGTATTAGGAAGAGCATTGCCAGCAGGTCGAGGGAGGTGATCCTGCTCCTCTATTCAGCCCTGGTGAGGCCACATTTGGAGTGCTGTGTGCACGTCTGGGATTCACAGTGCAAGAGAGACATGGAGCTCCTGGAGCAGGTCCAAAGGAGAGCCACTACATTGGTCAAGGGTCTGGAGAATCTCTCCTACAAAGGCAGGCTGAAGGAGCTGGGTCTGTTCTGTCTCAGGAAGAGGCGACTGAGAGGGGACCTGATTAATGTGTCCAAATACCTAAAGGGTGGGTGTCAAGAGGATGAAGCCAGGCTCTTTTCGGTGGTGCCAACCAATAGAACAAGAGGCAATGGGCAGAAACTGAGGCACAGGAAGTTCCACCGGAACATGAGGAAGAACTTCTTTATTGTACAAGTTCCCACACACTGGAACAGGTTGCCCAGAGCGGTTGTGGAATCTCCCTCACTGGAGATATTCAAGAACAGCCTGGATGCAATCCTGTGCCATGTGCTCTAGGATGACCCTGCTTGGGCAGGGAGGTTTGACCAGATGACCCACTGTGGTCCCTTCCAACCTTACTGATTCCGTGATTCTGTGAGGTCCTCCATAGTGAAGCACCCATGCTCCTGAAGGGACTGCAGCCTGGGGATGAACCACGCTGGAGTGCAGGGAAAGAATGAAGGAGCAGAGAGAAACTGCTACGCACTGACCCCAAGCTCCAGCGCTGCCTGGCTGAAGGGACCGGGTGCAGCCTGTGGTGATACAGGGGGCAAGGAGGACTGTGAAGCTAGGAAGGGGGCAGGAGAGGTGTCTGAGGTGGTCTGGCCTGGAGAAGGAGGAGGGGTGTTTTCCTCAAATGTCTAAATAGTTGGGTGTTTTATTTGTTTTTTTTTTTCCCCAGCACTTAAATCACTAATTAAATATTTATGTTAACTGGCAACAAATTAAATTCCCCAAGTCAAGTCTGGTTTGCCTGCAACCGGTAACCGATGTTTTCCCTGACTTTACCCTGCGCCATGAGTTTTCTCACTCCTTTTGTTTCTCTTTCCCCCTCCTGGCCGGGATGGAAAAGCGGCTGGAGCGCCGCTGGGCCGCTCCCAACGCCCCGGGGGATGCTCCCAACGCTCCAGGGGCTGCTCCCAGCGCCGCCGGCACCCCGGAGGGCGCAGCTCAGCGGAGACAGCGGCAGATTTCGAGGCGAGCACAGACCGCGCGTCAATCTGGGACCTGCTGAAGCTCCGCGGGCGCTACCGCAGGCGTCGCCGCTCTGGCCGCGCGTAGGGGAGGGACGGCAGCTTCCCCCCAGCTCCTCTCCCCGGCAGTGCCCTCCCTGCCGGCGGGCAGCCCCGGCGCTCCCCCCCCGCTCTGCCCGCGCTCTCCCCG
>VZRW01012141.1:4453-60664 GCA_013398125.1 Aegotheles bennettii
GGGGCAGCGCCGCTCGGGGCCTTCACCTGCCGCCCCCCCCTGCCCGCCCCGGGCGCTCCGCCGGGCCCCGCGGGAGCCGCCGCGTTGTGTGAGTTGGCGGGGAAGGCAGCGGCGGCTCGGGCTGCCGTCAGTCCTGTCGGAAAGGGGGTGTGGAGTCGGCGATGGCGTCAGCTGGGAGCTGCCAGAGGCCTTAGGTTTTCTTACCTATTAGGGAAATAAGGGTGCCTGGTAACTCACCAGGGCTCTGCGAACAAAACCGAATTTCTGCCCTTGCTGTGGGGGGGAGTGGAGGAGACTGCGTGTTACAGAGAGCCCCCGCGTGTAAATCCCGCATGATCTCGCTTGTCAGACTGTTATTTGCACAGGCTGGGTCACGGAGTGCTGGGGAGCGTGCAGCTCAAATCTGGGTACTCGGGCTTTTGAAATCTCATTGAGCTGCCGCTTCAGGTTTGCTTTATTTCCTGAAGGTCACTGGGCTAAAATCTTCCAAGAAATGCTCGAGGCTTCCAGGAGAAAGGGAGGAGT
The DNA here is from genome assembly GCA_013398125.1 of Aegotheles bennettii. Classification (NCBI taxonomy): domain Eukaryota; kingdom Metazoa; phylum Chordata; class Aves; order Caprimulgiformes; family Aegothelidae; genus Aegotheles; species Aegotheles bennettii. Next base: position 4,979 of record VZRW01012141.1, read on the forward strand.
GCTGGGTTAGTTTATTAATGGGGCTGGACAAAAATAGCCATACCAGGTAAGGTATCAGGCTGGATTCTTGCTTAGGCTTTTGCTGACTGTAACAAACAGCAGATGCTTAGGAAGTAAAAGACAGTACATGAAGACAATACAAGAATATATGCTTTCATTTCCAGTGTATGCTTTGCCAATCTCTAGTGACCTTAAACCAGATTTAGGTGCTTGTGCATTTATACTGAAATACAAAGAACTTGAAACATTCACTCCATTACCTGGTTTAAGCAAGTTTCATTTCTTTCAGGTAGGCCTAGGTTACTTTGATTGTGGTTTGTACCTGTACTTGTAGGATGAGTCAAGCTTGTAGAGAGCACTTAATATCAATATACCTTTTTGTCTATTGATTATGTTATATGGCTGTCTTAGTGCATTTTCCACTAGTATCTTAGTGCCTGATTCACTTACTATTGAGTATTTTTTTTTTGTTAATTGCTTGTTCTTTTTGGTCGGCATGTTGCATGTAGCATTTGGTTCTTGGGATCTCAATTTCTGGTGTACAAGTGGGCTTTAAGTATGTCATTTCAGTGCTTTCAGGTATTTAATTTTAGGGTTTTCTTTCGTTGTTCCTGTTCAAAAGATGACTTGGGAGAAGTTTTCAGAAATTACACTTGGTACACATTTGATGTTGGTGAAGCTTTCTTGTCTTCAAGAATGGCTGTTAAGAAACTTGCCCAATATCTTCTAGCAAAGCTATGGAAATAATAACGATGTTCCCTGAGATTGTCATAGTGTCCCACCAGTGTTATGCAACCATGTTAATTAATCTCGGAGAACAATATCACAATAATAGGGTGAAATGGTTTTTTTTGCACATTGGTAAAGAAATGATGACACTGATGGTGTTAACTGAATAATTGTTAATTGAATCCTTTGGAAGCTGTGATTTGTCTTTAAAGAGAAGATTCAGTACTTTGTATCTGGAAAGGTTATTTTCTCACATTTTATATACTGACAGGCACAAGTACTTGACTTTCTAATTGCTGTTTGCTCAGAACAGATTTTTTTGCCTTTCGTTTATTTCTTGAAAACCTAATTATAGGCAAGAAATAACATTTTCCAAGGCAAGCGATGCCTGTATGGCATCTGGGTCTCCAGGTTTCTATTTAGAGAAAGTGGTATCTATAACTAAAGCTTTGGCGTATTTTTTCCTATATAAATGAAAAATTTTGTATTCATTAAACTGTGCATTTGTGCAGAGAAGACTGTAAGAAAGCGAGGGATGCACCGAGTCTTCTGCTGAGAGCAGCCAGCCTTTTAAAAATGGTTCTGTATTTGACTGTAGATTAAAGAACAGGTTTGTGCTGTTAATCCTGTGAATAATTTACTTTTCAGAGTGGAATGGAGAAGTGCGGGAATGATGCAGGGAGAAAAGAATGACTGGAGGGGGGCAGGCAGAATCCTAAGTACAGTGCAAAACTAAGAACGATGTATTAGAGCAGGAGAGGGTACTAGGCAGAATTTGTGCATCGTGACTGCTGGGACTATGGCATAGACCAGAGGAAGATACTGTAGGGGTTCTGGTTACAGCAATGATGAATGAATGTGGAATGAGTCAATTTGAGATACATGAAAGAGGGAGGAAATAGCATGCAAAAGCTGTGTAAGAGGGAGATGATTCTGATCTTGTTTCAGGACAAAAGACACATGTAGATGCTGTAGCAAAGGCAAGGAAGGGTAGGATAGAAGGAGAGTGAAAAATTTAGGCAGCCTACAGGTAGAAAAATAGGGTAAATTTAGAGGATTTTGTATAATAAAAACTGAGAGGCTTGCACACACAGATCATATAGGTGGGTTGTAGAAATAAAATGTGCCCCTTTAGGTATAATAAGGTGAGTTCTAGAAGCTGTCATGTGCAGCTGGTAATACTTCCTAAAAATCAACCTAATGCAAGTAAGTGCAGTCTCCTTTCTCAGAGTCTGCAGCTAGACAAACTGTTTCCTTTTGGTGCTATGGAAAATGACAGCCATGGAATTGACACTATTGGTTGTTTTTTCTTTCATAGCATTTGGAACTGATGCACATATCAGTGCTGCACCTACCAGAAAGAAAATTGTGCAGTTTAGAAGACTAGAGGTGCAGAAATCTCTAAAAGAGCCGAAATTATCAAAAGATAAGCGGGTGGAATGGGTGAGATTTCCTTGACCGTTTTGAGGCTCTGAAGATGGAAAGAACTTAATCCTCCTCTTGCAGCCGATGTGGAGATGCATTGGACTTGGGCACATGGATGGAGTGGAATTCCCAGTTGAATTTTGTACTGATCAGGGTGACAGTGTCTGTAAACTGGGAGGAGCTGACATGTATAGCAGTTGTGATGCTAGGAGAAAAAGCTTTACCCTGGTGAGAGAAAGGGAGGGCCTGCACAGACCTCAGTGTTGGAGAAAATGAGGAATGAAGCTGGGGGCATAAGGGAGAATAATAGCAAAATTTGTCTCATGGGGTTGCTGGGATTGTGGTGTAGACAATGTAATACGGGAATCAGGGCGTGCAGTGATGTGGAGTGAATGAATTTGAGATCTGGACTTGGAAAACTGTCATAATAGGGCTTTGCGTTGTACCAATAGCACTTTCCTATTTCTAGTTTAATTATTGTGATGATGATAAGGGATATTCACACTGAGGAGGAAACAGTGAGAAGTTTTTTCACCTGCCATTCAAAAAAGCTGGTGCTAGGAGCTGATATTTGTCCTTTGCTTGCAATAGTGATTACTAGGTAAGAGAGCCTGGTTTTGAGACGCCTTTCTTTCGTGAGTGGTAGGAAGATGTTAAGCTGGGTCATAGCCAAGATGATTGATGTGTTTAAACCTTTTTAAAATTTTTGTATTTTCTTCCCTGAAGAAGTCTTCATTTACAGATTTCTCTGGTCTTTTAATTCGTTGGAAAGACCTTTAACTTGCAGAGTCATGACCAGGCCTTACAGCTTGTGTTTCAATTAAGTGAATGGAGTTGAGTGAACCCTTCCGAGATCATGATCTAGCGTGCAGAGAACCTGGAAGAGCATTTTGCCATATGCGTGATTTGTCCTGCAGATAGGAGGTTTAAGCTGTTTAAAGTAAGCTTAAATTTCACTTGTCAAGTACATTCTGATAGTGGAATTAAAAGTTGTGTAACTATTTTTGTTTTTAAACATGGTGTGAATCTGACGGATGTGATTGCTGTTTCAGTTTATGACCCTGCAGATTTAGTTAGTCATTTAACTGATACTCTGCTCTAGGTGTTCATAGTTGAAATTGTTTTCTTAACAGTGCAAAGCTCGGCTCAGCCACTCCTCACTTTATCAGACAGTGCCTGCCCAAAGGCTTGCTGTGAGGCATGATCCTGATGCATTGATCATCTTTTGTGTTTTTCTTGCCATTTCTCTGTAGTTTCCTTTTTCCTCTACATTTTTTTCATCAGTGATCCATTTGCTGGTAAGATTACCTTAGTGTGCAAGCAATTACAAAATGAGACTGATATTTTTAACTTGCAGATGGGGGTTCCCTGTATGAGCAAGAGAGCTGAATGTAATATTGTAGCTCTTGTTTTTACTTATAGGTGTGTGGGCTTTTTTCCTTCCTTTCTCTTACTGTCTTTGGAGGATAGATTAGATTTCAGGTGAGCATTTACCAGTGGTTCTCGTGATAACTTTGTTGCTTTGGGCTGGGTTTTAAGCTTTCAAGAAACTTCACTTTTCAGGCTGGGTAAGTTCTGGTTACATCCAGAGGGACATTTATTTCATAGCTGGCTTTCTAAAATTTTCTCCAACCTACTTTGGTTACTCTTCTTTTCCCCTGTTTCAGAGCTGGTACCATGCATCTTGCTAGTTAGGCTGTCATTTTTGCTGAACGTTTCCTTCTGTTTACTTCTATTTCCTTTCCTTTTTTTTTTCTTACTGTGTGACTTGACTCACTTTCCCCTCCCCCCGCCAAACTCCTTAAATTCTGCACTCGTATTCATGCTTGTGAGGCCTCTTGATCACTCTTCCGAATTCTTTAATACGTTTCTATTTAGATGCCTCACTGTAATCAGCAGTGTCTAGAAGGTGTTCAGGGTTTGAAGGTGTTCAGGGTTTGAATTGTGTACGAGAGGAAGAGAGAGTTCTCAAATTTCCTTGGGTGTTGGAGATTTATGTGCCGTTTAGTTCTGAGAGCTGATAGTGACATTAATGTAAGCATCCAGTGTTGAAATGAATTTGGATGAGTGTATCTTTCTCCTGAGAGACCTGATCCCCTTTTTGTGTCTGAAATAGCTATGAAGCTTTGCTAAACAGAACAAAATTTTTCGTTTGCTAAGCTGGGGAACAAACAAAGCTCCTCCTGTACCCCCGAATCCAGCTCTGTGATTTATGCAGTAGAAGCTGATTCTGGTTGTAAATTAGAAAATATTTTTTTTTTAGTTGAAATAAGATCAGTAGACTGAAATGTCAGATCTGAAACCTCTCGTGAGAGGCCTTGTTTGCAGCTGTCACGTTCTCCACTGCTGATTTCTGATGCAACTCCCCAGTGCTTGAGCTTAAACTTGGCTCATTCAGCTCTGTGTGTAGGAGTTCTCCCTTAGAAGTGCAAAGATTAGATTAAAATTTCTCGGAAGTGTTTGGATTCTGAAAGGGGCAAGGAGATCTCTTTAGTCATATCTTGGATTTAAAACTTTAATTACTAAAAGGGATGTCAGCCAAATATACTTTGGTTTTTGAAATGAGAAAGCAATCAGGATTTTTTTAATTTCTTTTTTTATGTCTCAATTACCATTTGGGTTTTTTCATGTTCATCAAGTCAGGAAGCTGCTCTCCAGCGTACCTTTTATGACTTAATGAAGGTGCAGGTGCCAAAACCGTTAATGTAGTAGTGTTAAATGTACTTTGCATATCTGCATAACCAGGTAAATGTGGCTTCTTGAGGTTTTATTTTTATGGGTATTTGCATAAAGGGAGAAGAGTGCTGATGGGAGGAATGGTGACTGATGTTCTTGCACTCCTCTCCTCCTCCCCCTTCCCTTAAGTTGCAATACTGTTGGTGTTAACCATATTGATGGTGTCCGTTAGCAGTAGTTTGTAAATATTTTGCCTGATGTGCAGTGACAGCCCTTAAATCAAAGGGAGAAGAGAGAGGCAGAATACTTTGAACGTAATCTGTGGCTGACTACTAATGTGGGTTACCATCTGGAAAAGTGATGCAAAGCAGCTGCAGCTTTTGGCATCTGACAAGGCTGTGAAGCTTGCCTCTTTCAGTGCTGAAACAGACTTGATCGAGCTCCTTCATCCCCTTCAAGGTGTGAATTTCACAATGTTACAGTGACCACGTTGTGTGTAATTCACTACAGTGTGAAAAACTTAACCAGTCTGGTTAAATTTCAGAAATCTGAATGGTGTGGTCTGTCAATTTGTGTTCTTTATTTACTACTTAGAAAATAACTGCAATCATTATGAGATGGTATCTACCAACTTAGGAGAAAAAAAACTTTTTCCATAGCCTTTACTTGTAAATGGCTGTTTACCTTACATAGTACATATTCCATTTCTTTTATTTATGTACTTAATGCAACATCCAGAAAAAATGGAAGCTTTTGGATTTGAGGAGGAAGTATGCACATCACTGAATTAATTCATTTAATCATGTGGATTCACTGTAAAGTGAAAACATTCTTTGATGCCGTTTAGGAAAGTGAGGTGGAATGCTTCTTAGTAATGGAATTCTTCCTGTCTGTATATAGCACCTTTTTTTAATATACTGCTGTTGCTGCATTTCATTCATGGGTGTACTGTTTTTGTGACATTAAACCCAAAGAATAAGAACTTTATTGTGATACTTGTATTGTGAGCTTGAATGAGACAACTAGAAATCTCTTCATTCCTCTAAACAGGGATACTTCTATGTACAGAAATCTGTATTTTAAAAAGTTTACACATGGCATTGGCTTATTTAAGAGTATAAAAGAACTTTAGTATTATAGAGATTTTTTTTTTATTTCAGGCAGCAGTGCTTGAAAGCTAAGGAGTAGCCTAACTCATACTGGACCTTCCATAGCTGATGTCTATGTTGCTTGCAATTTCTTTTTTTTACCCTAGTAGGGCGTATTTACAAACTATGTTTAGTCTGTGACCAGTTGTATCCTGAGCAGTTTATTTCTCTGTCAAAAGCATGTAAAGCAAAAGTGCATTTTGATAGGGAAAGAAACTTCATTAACAGGTACAGGGTTCTTCCATCTTCACCCTGGGATACAAATTACTTCAAACTTCTGGCTTTTAGTTTTAGGGTATTTAGAGGTATGTAAAGGAATAGAAAGTCTGTGTGTGTGCAGGAAGAGCATGTAGTACCACGAGCAATGATGTGGGAACTCTTAAGGGTTACTATGCTACAATAATGTTTGTATGCATGTATGAAAAGTTTGTGTGTAATAATTACTGTGTTTTAGTCATGATTGTCCCTAATATAGTTGTTAAAAACATGGTGGAAAATATGGATTAATGTTAAGAGACCTGAATATATCATGTGCTCTTTGGAGGTAGTCCCTGAAATTCCTCAAATGAACAATAAGATGGTATTTTGAGGACCACTGACTTCTTTGGGTGTTGAATGTCACAAGGAAGCTATTGCAGCAGTAGTAAGCATTGGGCTAAGGAGAAATAAGTATTGGTTGTCTCAGCACAATATAGTGAGTAGAAATGGAGACATCAGTCATCCAGCTGTGTTCTGGCCAAGTTGAAGAGCTAGTGCATTGCTTAGGTTTTTGGATGATTTTAAGATTTAAGAATTTTGGCATAAGAGACTTGTTGATAAAACAGTGCCAATTTAAATCTGTAGTAGAAGAGCTGGTATTTTCCCTGGAGAGGTTTGTTTCGTTGCATTTCTTTGTTGGTATCTTGTATGACTATTAAAAATTTTCTGTCACTTCAGATGTGATTCATGGCATCATGACTGACAATTTCTCCTGTTAGAAGAGTCAGGATACCAACTTTCAAGACTTGGTATCTTCTTGCTTTTCGAAGTTGAGCGAATGTAAGAGGAAATTTTTGTGTCTGTTTTGATCAATAATTAAAAAAAAATGTGCCCACAAAAAACCTCCAACAGACAGGTGAAATGTTAGACAAATCCTCTGACTCAGTACTTGACTAATCTTTTGATTATCCCTTACCAGAACAACTTTGTTAAAATGGAGAGAGCAAATAACTGGCTTAAATAAAACTTTAGATGAATAAAGTTTAGATTGCTAGAATGTTTTTTTGTTGTGTTTGTTTTTTGTTTTTTTTTAATATTTACTGAAATGGAAAATCAGTTAATGAAATATAAGTATGCTCACGTGGCTTCATTTAAAAATACTGTATAATGTTGATGAATTTTGAAAGAGTTACTATAGATGTTTTTGTAATTTCCTGCAGAACATTTGCTGTGCCTATTTCTTTTTTTATTAACTTTTTTATTTAGTCTAGGACTCTTTAAAAAATACCCCCCCCCAAAAAAAACCAAACCCAAAAAACCAACAAACCCAAAACCAAAACAAAAATCCAACCCACCACCAAACAAACATACACAGACCAAAACAAAATACCCACACCCTTGTGGAAGAAGTTCTAGTAATGGACCACAGCTATTTAGTAAGTTGTTCCTGTGACTAACTTGTGCCTTTGCTTACAAATGAATAAATAAATAGAACTGTAATATAATCATTGGTGGACTAGGGGTTTAGCTTATGATCACTGGTATGAATATATATCTGTTGGCTTTTTAGAATGAAGAGCTTTTTATTAAAACTTGTCTTCTCTGGTTTAGTGAAATTACAACCTCACCTTACTTTGAACTATCTCTTCATTAGCATTTGAAACTTAAATTTCTTCATTGCTTTTCTGAAAATTTCAGCTTTTCATCATTGTGAAAACTGAAACTTTTCTGGTGGCAACTGCAATGCTGTGACATACTAGGGTGACAGCTGTTGGTACTTGGTGTTCCTTGTCCTGATCACTGGCCTTTTGGGTTATGTTATTTCCCTACCTATTGCAGCTTTTACTATTTTGAGATGCTGTTGCCCTACAAATGAAGTGGAGATTTAAGGTTTTGGATCAGTAGTAGCTGTTACTGGTAAACCTCAAAAAGGCTGTACAAGAGTGTCCCATGTTTTCTTCACTTGTTCAACAGAACAAGTTTTGTCTTGTCTTCCCTTGCCAGACTCACTGGTTGTTTATTCTATGACATGTAGATTGTAAATTGCTTCATGTGGGAGGCGTTTGTTTTAATGCAGGATTTTTGTGAAGAATTTTCACGTTTCTTGGTTGGGAAAGTGAGATTTGGACTGAAATTATGTATGACTGGGGGGGACTGATAGCTTATATTAGAGAAGGCACTCGGAGAAACACTGGTGGTGTTCTGGAAAGTCCCAGAGAGCTCCAGCCTGTATTGAACTGTATCAGCTCTACTGGGCAGCATCATATGGTGGCAGCAGTTGATATGGAGACTGTACTTGGAGAATTGCACTTGCCATTCCTTGTTAGAAATCTGTGCCATAGGCATATTTTAATCATGTTTATTGACTACAATGACTACTTGATGCTTTTAAATTTACTGACTTTGCAGGGCCAGCATAGCTAAGTTGCAGTAGATTTTGTAGTAGTAAACCAAATCTCAAAACAATTTGGTTTATTTTTATCTCTGCATCCCAATGAAGGCTGGCTGTGGAATGGAATATCTGTCACTGAGAAAAACCTGCAGAATTTTGTTTGAGAACGGTGTTTTGAGTTCTGCCAGCCAGACTAGAAAAATATTCGTTTTTACTCAAAATGAAGACCTTTAACTGAGAATTAAGATCCAAGTGTTAGTCCATGGAACAGCTATCACTTTGATATCAATTTAAAAAAAATGTTACATTTTGTCTTTATTTGAATATTTATCTGCACTTTTTTTAAGGAGAACTCTACTATTGCTTATCTATTCTGTGGTCTCCGAGGGAAGAAACCTGAAAATTTGTACATTTAAATGGGGATTCTCAGCTGATCTTTACTTTCCTCAGGCCGTACACTGGTTTTGTTATAGTACTGTGACGTCTAAAAGGAAATACTTACGTTTAATTCATTTCAGACCTTCCTCAGCTGCATTTACATTTTATTTGCAATGCTTCAGGTGTGAATTGCTTGTGGCTGTTGCTGGAGGAGGTCATAGGACACTTCTATTGTTTCTTTTGTCTGGAACATCTCACCATTGACTCTGCTAATTGCTTTCTAGCTGTAAAAAATAAACTAGAGGCTCTTCAAAAGGTTTCAGCTTGTTCTCTGTCCATACTTGATTCATTGGCCTGTGATACTATTCATAAGCCTGCAATAAAGGATTCTTTCAGTCTTTCCCTCGTCCTCTTTTAACAAGGCTCGGCATTTGTATATGCTCTTCAGTATTTCTTTGATTTGTAAGTGATAGCAGAAGTCAAGTGTGCCTCTTAACAGTATGCAGATGCTGAGATAAAATCTAAGTCTTCCTATGATAGTTATAATCCTGGTCGAGCTGAACATTCAGTGCAGTTTGCAAATCAAGCCTGGTGCCTACTTGCTGAGTGTCTGTTTTCAGAGTGTTACTTAAACTCCTGTTGTATAATTTATTTCCTACTTCATATTTAAGTTGCAGGGGATTTACAATTTGGAGATTTCTTTTGGAGGAGGAGCAGGCTGGAGGGAAAGATTCATGTCTGTTTAACCTGTTCCTAGAAAGCATAGGTTTGTGTTGCTTAGGGTTAGTGATTTGGATTTTGTGGTGTGCTGTACAGATGGATCTGCTTTGTCATCCCTTCTCACTGAACCGTTAGAAGCCTGTTCTGGGATGTGATTGTTTCAGTGGCTTAGAACTAAGAATTCCAGACAGTCTTAAGCACAGCTACCTTATTCCTTATCATTTTTTTTTTTTTGCCAGCATAGTTTCTATTCTCTCCCCACTGTTTATCTTAGGTCTGTTGTATATCCACAGATTATCTCAGTTGCCATCTCTTTTGGTTTTTGTTTTCTTTTTAAGCTCTTCCCAAAATACATTTCTTCATCCTAACAACTGCTAGGGTTCAAGTTCTGTAGCCTTACTAGAAAACTCATAGAAGGAGAGAGATGAATGCTGTGAAGTCATTGTTACAGTATTCATCTATGTGGATTACTGTCAACCCTTGGCACCTTTTGTTTAACTATTAACATGCTTCATAAATAATTTGATTATGGGATGCTCTATTGCCTTCTAGAATTGAAGGCTTGCTTTGATTTGATTCTGAGCAATATTTCTGTTTCGTTAGTAGTGAAGATACCTGCTTCTTCTATTTTATGTGAATGCTTGAGGAAAAGTAATTGGATTTCTTTTTGCTTCCACATGGGGTTTATAATGCAAGTACCATAAATAAAACATTAGGATAGTCTCTCAGCTCTTTTATTGAGAAAGCATACTGAAGCATAACATTATGCAGAAGCTTGAAATCAGATTTCCTCTCTCCCTGCGGAGGTTAAAAAGCTCAGCAAACTCTTGGAGCAGGTACTTGGCTTCTGGCCAAGAAACTAGGCATGAAGTGCTGGCTGCAGTGCATCTAAGCCTGGTTAAATCTGACTTCTCTAAATGCTTGGCCTCAAAGCAAATCTGAGGTTGGCTCGAAAAGATTACTGCTTGAAATTGTGTATTCCTCTGGGTCTGGTATTTTTCACGTGCAAAACATGACTGCTTTTGTATGACAACAATTTAAAAACCTGGAGTCACTTGACAAGAAAGTAGATGATTAATGAGACTGCTCAGGTAAGCTGTTGCTGATTGTAGGTAAGCAAGGGAAGCACCAGTGCATTTTATCTGCTGTGCAAATACAGCATATTTCATGTGTCTGTTAATTCCAACTTCCTGCTATCAATATGTTAGTGTAGCCTGTGAACTTAAGGTGAAAGGTTTTGCAGCTGACAAATTAAGTCTTCATTCCGAGCTACTTGCAAAAGCCTTTGAGTTTAGACTATGTGGAGATGGTTAAGCAAGGTTTCTAGTGTATGTGTGCACCCAGGAAAATACAAACCCTCCTCTTTTTCCCCATTTCTTACCTAATGCATGTAACTTGAATTTCAAGAAATAAGAGCTGATTACAGCAGAAAGTAGTAGGAGCAAGCAAAAATTTGTTAACCATATACAGTTAACATGCTGAGTTGTTGCATGCAGTTCTATCATAATAGAAACAAAACTTGTCTGAGTTAAATAAGCTTATGTTGGATTATGCAACAGATAAATATTAGCTTTTTACATTATAAATACTGGGATTTCCTTGTAACTCCTCCTTTTATCCTCTTAATAAAGCTGACATAAGGGTAATATGAAATGTGCATGCCACCATTAGTTTACTGTTCCTACTTAATTGTAAAATATTTGCATTTCAGCTCAAATTAAAGACAAAATTAAAGAAAGGGAAAAGAAGCAAAAAGAGAAGAAAAAGCACAAAATAATGGATGAAATCAAGAAAGAAAATGGAGAGGTCAAATTATTGCAGAAAGGTAGGTTCAAACTGTGTAGTGATATTTCATTCTAGTGCTTTAATCTTTGATTGGATTGGATGCTGAGTTTTAATACTATGCATTTAACTTAAATGCCATTTTCCCTGATTAGTTGTGTGAGGGTTGCAAGTTAAAACTTTACTATAAATGTTTGGGGTTTTTTGACAACTGTATTAGCTACTGGAGATTTAAAATATAAATATCACCACAACGTTGCTTGTACAGTAGTAGTAAAGACTAGTACTTCACAGAATAATACTGATGTTACCTACATCTCTGCAAGTACTGAAGAAGGTTACCATTTTATATATTGAGGAGGAGAAAAATGAATTCATGTCACATTTTATATTTAACATTAAATGCACAGAACTAAATAACTAAGGAATTACAATTCAGGAACTTCTGTGAAATACTAAAAAATTATGTGCAACAGGCAGTCTTAATTTTGGCAGATTTCTTTAACTTCATTTATTGTAATGAAATGTAATTAAGGTCGCGTCCTCACACTTGCTTATAAATCCACTGAGTCTTAGAATTGTACAATAGTTAAGGTTGGAAGGGACCTAGCTGAACGATGATTCTCAGAGTAGGATCAACTAGAGCAGGTTGCCCAGGAGTATAAGACTCTTTATCTCCAAGGGTAGAGACTCCACAATCTATTTGGACAACCAGTATTGGTATTGGACCATTCCTGGAGTAAAAAAGTGGTGTTGTCTTATGGTCAAAAATAATTTATTTCAGTTTGTACCCTTTACCTCTTGTCCTGACACTGAATATCTCTGAGAATAGCCCTGCATCTGTGGAATAACAACTCCAAGCACTGATACATACCAGGGGCTGACCAGCTGTAAAGCAGCTTTACTGAGAAGGACCCTGGGGCTCTGGCAGGCAGCAAGCTGACTGTGAGCCAGTGGTGAACCTTCATGGCAAGAAAAAGCCAACAATATTCTGGAATGCTCTAGGAAGAGCATTGTCAGCAGGTCAAGAGAGGTCATCCTTCTCATCTACTGAGTGCTGCTGGGGCTGCAGCTGGAGTACTGTGTCCAGTTTGGGGTTTGTCGGAGAGGATGACCGGAATCAAGAGAACGACTCAATATGAGTTATACATCTTGTTCGTTTTATTCCCTAAAAACACCCATATTTATACAGAGCATACAGAGTACCTTAAACCTTAGTTCTGCAATATTATTGGCTACTTGCAGCTGTTCTACATACCTTGCTTATCTACTAATTGACAACAATCAGGCTATTCACATGAACCTGCAAACAAGTGGTTCAGCAGCTATCGAAGCATTTTATTGTTCACACAGTCCACACTCCCTTCTTCTACATCCTGAAGTTCTTTATCTTCTTGGCCTGTGTCTTCTTTTCTTATCTTTTTTGCAGTTTCTTCTTATTTTCTACAGTACAGCTGTGTTCATGGGAACTGAATTATTCACACGATCAAAGCTAAATTGCTCACAGAGACTTAATTTCTCAGAAATCTCCAACAGGGGTTCACCAGGACAAGAAAGGTATGGAACTCACTCCAGTGAGTCCATTGCACAGCCAAAGATGGTGAAAGGACTGAAGCATCTTTTCTATGATGAAAGGCTGAGAGCTGGGACTGATCAGCCTGGAGAAGAGGTGGCTGAAGGGGCATCTCATCAATGTGTATAAACACCTGATGGAACAGAATGGAGAAGATGGAGCCAGACTTTTCTCAGCAGTGAATCATGTCCCTCAACTGCTGGTAGTGTTCTTCCTAATGCTGTCCAGGAGGCTGCTGGCCTACTTTGCCACACTAATGGCTTGTGGTCAACCTGTCATCCACCAGGACCCCAAAGGCCTTCTCTGTCAGGCTGCCTGTTGGTCCTCAGCCTGCGCACAGGGTTATTCCTCTTAGATTGCAGGGCTTTGCAGATCCCACTCTCAACTTCATGACCCCACTGAGTTGGCCCATTTCCACAGCCTCTCAAGGTCCCTCTCACAGGCAGCAAAACCCTCTGGTGCATCAACCACTCCTTTCACTTTTGTATCACCTGCAAACTTGCTGAGGGTGGGCTTTGTCATTAATAACTATGTTGAACAGCATCGGTGCAAGGTATCAATACCTGGGTTATTCCAGTAGTAACTGTCCTCCAGCTGGACTTTGTGCTGATCATAACCCCTTGAGCACAGCAGCTGAGCCAGTTCTTGGTCCACCTCACTCTTAACTTATCTAGGTCATGCTGTATCATTTCTTCTGTGAGAATGTTGCTTATTTAAGTAGCCCATTTTTTGTTTTAATCTGTTATTTTTAGATTCTTCTTTTGAAGTTAGGAACAAATTCTTGATACATGTTTCTGTTATTTGTCTGTTGTAGGATTTAATTTACGAACAAAAAACTGAACCCCCAAAATAAAACATTCTCTCCAACACATTCATACGAGGTCAGAGAACCTTGTAATTCCTGTATCACATATACTTGTCACAGTTTGAAAGAAAGATTAGTCCTGGTTTGAGCTAGAACATAACCATACTCCACACACAGCTGCAAGTAGCTGCTGCGACAATGGCAGCTTAAAACCTGTGTTGATCAGATCTTGGGGTAGCAGCATAGACCATAAGGAATGTGTAAGCTGGTGACTTCCTGTGAAAAGAACAGATGTGGCTTGTTTTTACCAAGCGTGAGAGGAAGTTAGTGGTTGAGATACTGGGCAACGCTTAACTGCCTCAACAGTAAAGTTCTTCAGGCTTTGTTTGTTTTTTTTAACTCTGTTTCCTATTTCTGTTGCCATTCAGCAGATAAGGTGGAAGCTGCAAAGACAGCAGGTCTTGTTACACAGATGTAGTAGATGATACCTAATCGGGATAATTGCTCTCAAATGGTGCTTTATTTTCAAGGTAATATAAAAATCTGTTCACACAGGGGCTGTATTAGAACACCTCTGCTGAACTGGTTGAGCAGCAGGATAGGCTGTTCTCACAGACAGTGCTACGAGTGTATTAGGTGCTTTATCTCTGTTTCATAGATCTGATATGTTACCAGACAAGTATCATATTTTACGTTTTCTTTAAGATGTTGGTGGGAAGTGTGTTGTAGACGCTATGGTTGGTTTGCCAGTATCCTGCAAAATTGACTCCTATTTTAGGGAAGGAAGGGAGTCTGTCAGGAGAGCAGTTACCAAGAGCAGACAGATCTTTTCTAGTGGGTTTGTATCCTGTTCAGAACACCAGCTCTGTGGGCCTCTGAAAAATCTGACTGGATGTGCTCGTATGTCCTGTGTAGTTTGTATAACGTTTCCTGATTCCTTCTGATATAACTTTACATACTGTGAGCTGAGGGTGAGAGAACAAAGATAAAAGTGCTTTAAGATGCAACTTCTTGTATGTATCAGTGGTTGGTGCCTCTGTGACCTTTTCAAACATTATTAGCTATTTGTCTAAAGATATCCTCTTCCTGTGGAACAAAAGTTAAGCCCCAAGCCCTTTTATTCTGAGCTCAGAATTCACTGTGGGCTGTGAGTGTGTGCCTGAATAGTAACTATTTGAGAGGTGAAATGAGTTAGCTTGCATCAAGCACAGCAGTTGCTGCCAGATCTTGTTTAAAGCAAAGCTAGTGCGGGTACCTCGGTCTTGTTTGGATTTTTATTTAGCCTTTTGCATTACTTGCTTGTGTTTTCACCGAATTCTGTATCTCTGCTGTGAGGCAACTTTGATTGCTGCCCTGGGAGACTCTGAAGGCAGCTGTTCTTTCCTGGTGTTTGTTAGCCAAGTGTCGAAGTGGCATTATTGGTTTTCGAAGAAGCAGCACATTCTGCTTTAAAGTATTTTGGTATATACAGCAAAGGAGTGACTGAATGAGCATGCTTCTGCTCCTTTCTACAGCCAATGCAAAAGAAGAGTAAGATGAAAGTGCTTTATTGGGCATTATCCCAGTATTTCAGCAAACTAATTCCTTTTGCTATTGAAGTCTTTGCAACTTCTGAACAGCTTTAAACACCTACTTCAGAGTGGATCTTTGAAATTGTAGTTTGATTCATTTCACGGTTAAATGTATTAGAATGTTGCCTTTAAAAAAGCAAGTTGAGAAATTGTATAAATTTAACGTTAAATTTAAATGTTCGAGCTTTTGGCTTAGGAAACTTTCTATTTAGTATTGCTAGGAACTCAGTCCTGTCTTGTATATGTGTTGTGGTGGTAGTGGTTTACTCTTGGTGATTCAGCCTTGTTCAGCGCTCAGCTGGGGCGATGAAGGTGTGGTGGGCAGGGTTGCTAAGCAGATCAGGTGGTTTGCTGCCACTGATGAGGGGTGGGTTCTGCTGCTTCTCATTGCCTGCTGTCAGTGCTCTCCGTGTTCTAGTTCCTGTCTGACAATGCTGTGAACCAGTTATGCTCACTAATCTAGCAGCACACTGAATAGTTTTCTGCTGAGCCATTAAGTCAATTTACTGTGCAATCAGATGAGCATCAGTCGGTACCAGGAATGGTGTAGGATTGTGTGCCAGGAGCAGTGGCAGAGTGGGGAGCTGGACCCATCTGTGGCAATGAGAACTTAGATTGTTCAGCTGGATCATATCTGCATTTGAAGGTTGAACAAATGATTATGAATTTGACATTTTTCCAGTCTTTCAGTATTCGTTATAACTTTTTAATAGAAATGTAATTTTCTTTAAGAAACACAGTGTCTAAGGTATCTAAAACCCATTTTTTCTGAAGTATGTAATTTGCTGCCAGTGTAAAAATGAAGTACTGTTCTTGACAGAATTTTTCTTGTGTATGTGGTAGCATAAACCTGTGTGAATTTGAAAAAGGATTAGAACAACTAATCATTTTTCTTAATCATTTTATCTTTCAATTTCTGCTTGAAGGGGTTTTAGAGAACTAAGTCTTACTCTTGTTAATATGCAATTTATTTTTTTAAGTCTTTAATTCTAGTAATGTTTTGGAAAAAAAGTCCTATTTGGACTGCCCTTTCTCTTCTGAATTCTGTGTTTTAAGGCTCTTTTCCTCTCCAGTGGTATCAGTATCTCAGACCCTTGAAGGAGAGATTTATATTTTGCCTCCCAAGGCCAGACTCTCCATCTTGATTTTTCTCTCTTCCCAGTTGCAAGTAGCAGTTTAGGGGGCTCTGCTACTTCCTATCGTAAATATTCTGTTGGGATTTTTTTGTTATACAGCCTTTTGTTCCTTCAGTGCTTGTTGCTCTCTTGGTTTCCAGGTGTTTCAGAATTAAAAATGGCCTCAGTTCTGTCATTTTTGGTATAGCGAGACCCAGAAAGTTCTGTGGAAGAGAAGAGTTGTGCTCAGAGATGAGGCTGCTAGCAAGTACTTATTTGGTTCCAAGCTGTGGACACCATTTCTGCAACTTCTCGTAGTCTGGGAAAGTGTGTACTGATGAGCTTTAATACTTCATATGTGTGTAAATGGCATAACCCTTGTAGCCTGTGATCAGAAGTAAAAACAGTCTATACTATTAAAATACACATGTTTAAAGATTAACAGAAAATTTATTTTCAAGCTGGAAGGATTGGGCTGGATACCAGAAAAAATTATTTTTATCCTGTAGTTAAGAGCTGCTTTTTCCCTTCTGAAGGTTTCATGGAGGTGGTGTGAAAACAAACACAGAGGATGATAAATGTTCTTCACTTTAAAAACATCTTAGTGTAATCCCTCTCAAGAAGATTTTGAGTACTTACATGGGGGCATTCCAAGTTAACTAAAACCTGTTCTTACAACTGGTTTTGAGTGCAAACCTTTTTGGACATGTTTGTGATCTTTGCAGCAGTTGAGACTGGATGTACATTCACTCTGTCTGATTTTAACACTGCGTGGCACAGGATTTTTGTTGTTTCTGTCTTAAAAGCACCACTGCTTTAGAGACTGTGACTTTGCTTTTTTGAGTGCTGTTTGCTGATGATTAGAATAGAGCAGAATATTTTAGTAAGAAGGGACCTACAATGATCATCTAGTCCTGACCACTTCAGGGCTGACCAAAAGTTGAAGCATGTTAATAAGAGCATTGTCTAAGCGCCTCTGACAGGCTCAGTGCATTGACCACCTCTCTGGGAAGCCTGATGTGTGCTTCAGTGGTTTTGTAACTTCGGAAGTGGGATGTGGGGTGTTTTTGGTTTTTTGTTGTGTGGCTTTTGTTTGTTTTTTTTTTTTGCATAATTGCATCAGTGAAATAATATTAAGTGATGGATTAAACAACCAACCACCACATGTTACAGGAGGAGTTGAATGAAATTGATTTTTAGTTAGTAAAACTTCTCAGAAGGTATAATCGAAGGCCAGATCAATGGGACAGATAGAGAGGGGAAGTTGGATTATCCATCTTTTTTCTTGTACTGTAGAAACAGAATGTAACAATTTTTGGGGTAGTTTTGCACAGATTCATAGTAAGTACATTTCAACTAGTAATACTGGAATGTAATTTAATAGCTGGATGTTCAGTAAGGATATGTGAATGCTGATCATTAGTTGTCTTGAGGTTTTCTTTGGTGATTATATAGACAAGCTAAAATGTGGCTCTTGCCCAAGCAAATAGCCTCCTGTTTTAAACTTAGAAGTTGTTGTATTTTGTTGCCAGTTATATTACTGCTGATTGTACCCCAGTGAGTATAAATTTCCATCCATTCCCTGCCATGCATGAAGTCCCAGATTTGAATGACTAGTCCTGACAAAAATCTGAGCTCCCTTTGGGAACAAGTGGAGTGGGTTGACAGGTAATCCCTGCTTCCCCCACCTCACCTTGCTGCAGCAGTCAGTGTTATAATTCCATATTTTCTACATTCAAACTAATATAATATCTGGAAACGTTTGACTTCTTTGATATAATTCAGTATAGCAACAGACTTTCATGTTTAGAGCCAAACAATTTTAAAATTGTAAGTTAAAACATTTTTAAGAGTTTGAAATGCCTCTGGACTCTTGGATGTTCTCTAGCTGTGTATTCCTGAAGTCAGGAAGAGGGAAAAATTGTCTATTTTGTAGTCTGTATATTTAGGTTTGGATTGAAATTTCTAAGCCTTTGATATGGCACTTCACACTGTCATGAATATTTTTTATTTCCCCCAAAATGGAACTGGTGCCAGGATGACACCATGACGATACCCCAGAATGTGAGCAGTAGGTGATTTTTGTCAGGTGATGACATTTCACTGAAGTACCCTGGCACCCTCAGTGAACTGTTGTCAGGACTCCTCTGAGGCTGATGTCCACATGTTCCTGCTCTTTCCACACCCTCTAGATTTAAAGACTCTTGTGACAGCAGGAAGATGTTAAGAAGTGGTGAATATTGTATCTACCAGATGAAGTGGTGCCGTTGCAGAGGCCCATGCTGGTTTTATGTTAAATTTAGCCTAATGAAAGGACAGATTTTTGTGAACATACTGTGCCTTTTGGCAGCTGAACTTGGTTAGCTGAAAGTGAAATTGCACTCACAAAGTATGCCATGTTAAATCTGAATTAGAGTGAAGAGGGTTTTGTAGCTGTTAACATGTGGATTAGGTAGAGGAATCCTAGAGCCCACTTCCTTGTTTGGGCTAAGTAAGAAGTGAATGACCTCAGGGCATTTCTTCCCCTTAGAAGGTGAGAAAATAGAAGCTGGAGAGATAACTAGCTCTTCTGCCTTTGTTCAGAAATCCCAGCGGTATGTGGCTGCTGTCACAGACCTCAAGAGCATCAGAGGCAAGTGGCTTAATTGCTTGTTCTCCTTTCCAGTATCTCTGCACCTTCCATGTCCAGACCTCTTAATTATGAGCAAGAACGGGTGATTCCATGCACCAACAGTTGTGATCTTCTGTTTTCTTGATTTTTTTTTTTGTTTGTTTGTTTTTAAGGACTCTTGTGAGTTACTTGAGCTGAGGATTGCATGCTGAAAATAACCAGTCTCTGCTACTATGCTGTACTAGGCCAACTAACTTGTGAATTTGAGATTAGTTAGAAATCATGTATTTCATTGCAAGATTAAACTCAAACGTCTGTGTCGGAATCTGCTGATCTTGAGTCGCTTGTTGTGAATATAATTTTGTGCTGTGACATGTCTGGTAATTTGATTTATCATTAAATGATTTCAACTGCTGGACTTCAGGGCAGTGTAGTGACAGGTTTTTTGGCTACCACATCTATTACTTGCAAAAAACCCCTAAAAAGCACTTGAATAAAAACACTTTAAAACAAGGGAGGATGTTTACCTTGGGAATCACTTGGATGCTTTATCCCTAAATGAGTAATTTTTGGCTTTAGGCCATTGTAGTTTGTTTTCAGTTCAGCTTGTATCTTACACGAACTTGAAGCTAGCTTCTGTTTTGTGAGGGTTTTGTTTTTGGTAGTTGTTTGGGAGGTTTTGGCTTTGTTTGGGATTTTGTTGGTTTTTTTCTTGCCTTTTTTAATAAGTATGGGATCAGTTTTTACATGTTTATGTATTTCAACAAAGTTTATTTGTTTCTGGAAGAATGGCCACGTAAAGCCATCTGACGAGGTAGGTTCTGGCAGTGGCATCTTGTGAACAGCTTGCTGCTGATGGTTGATATTCATTGGCTGTTTGCAAACTCCTTGTTTGGCAATGTTTGTTGGCGGCTGTCATGTAATGTCTCTGAACTTTCTAATATAGTAATTGCTGATGACCAGTTAAAGGGTATGATTAAGGATTGTGACTCATCATGAAAGCAGCTTTGGAAAACTGGTTGTTTTTGTGATTTCGTCCCCTTCCAGCTTATTTATCAGTCATCATGTGAACATAGCAGCTGTTTCTTACTACGAATTTTCAGTAAGATACACATTGTGACCATTGGAATTGTTCTGTGGTCCTTGTGTGCAGTGGTGAGGTTTTTGATGACTTTCAATCCTGATCTTTAAATACATATATTATACATGAAGATACTTAAGACATCTTTTTTTCCTCTCAACAGGAGGGAAGGAGAAGCCAAAAACCAATGCAGAAGAGCTACAGTTTAAAAAAGTTAAGAAGAAAAAGAAAAAGAAACATAAAGAGAATGAGAAGAGGAAGCGTCCAAAAATGTACAGCAAATCCATTCAGACCATCTGCTCAGGACTGGTTTCTGATATTGAGGATCAGGAAGCCAAAGGCATCATAGATGATCATCTTAAGGATTTCAGTGGGAAAAATATGGATCCCAAGAAGGACTGTGAGTCCAAGATACCAGAGAACAGTGAGTTTCCATTTGTCTCGTTAAAGGAGCCACGGGTTCAAAATAAACTCAAAAGGTTGGACACATTGGAGTTCAAACAGCTGATTCATATTGAGCACCAGCCTAACGGAGGTGCATCAGTTATCCATGCCTACAGTAATGAACTCTCCCACTTATCTCCTGTGGAGATGGAGAGATTTGCAGAAGAGTTTGTGGGTCTGGTTTTTAGTGAAAATGAAAACTGTGCAGCTTACTATGTAATGGGTATTGTTCATGGGGCAGCTACTTATTTACCTGACTTTTTAGACTACTTTTCGTTTAATTTTCCCAATTCACCAGTGAAAATGGAGATTTTGGGAAAGAAAGATATAGAGACAACGACTATGTCAAATTTTCATGCTCAGGTAAGAGGTTATACGTTTTACTTTCTAAAGTCATATAATGGTTTCAAACAACTGTGAATGGGGTTTTTAGAATAGAGTTACTATTAGCTGTGCTGTGTGGATGACACGTAAGACTAGACACAAGTTCATTCTGCAATATTAAAGATAAGGAGCCTATTAACAGACAAAGTTGGATTTTATGGGGGAGGGGAAGTGTTTGCATGCATGTGTGTGTAGGTTTCTTTGGGTTTATTTCTGTATCTGAAGCTTAACTCTGAGCTTTGGAGGGTTAAAATGACTTGGCTGCGGCTATCTGGGTGTCTGAACTGTAGTTTTTCTGTGTGAACTTCATAAAACTGAAATGCTTTAATACATTAGAACAATGTTATACGTAAAACCTGTGTAGGGCACAGTTAATTAGTTTCATTTGTAGTTTGAGGCTTCTAATTCTATTCTTAAAGGAGAGCTTAATGGTGGTTAAAGCAGCTGCTAATTTGATCCTTGCCCCGTGGTATTTACCCTTAGTTGTATTCTCTTGAAGGCTGTTAGGTGGCAGGCAGGTTTTGAAATTTTTTTTTAGATTTTCCAGAGAGAAATGACTGTGTACTTTTAACAGCTACTGATTAAATATCACCTCTGCTATTTATTAACTTGGTGTAGAAGATACATGACTGTTGCACTTAAATTATTTATGTTTCGGGATTAACTTGGTATTACAATGGTATTATCAATATCTGTAGTTAAATCAGTCCTGTGGTCATTGGTATTGAGATGATAATTTCCTGTTTTTCTGTAAGCAAAGGGGAAACAGAGAGCGAATGTAGTAGGTGAAAGAAACCAAACTGTATTGTCATAGCATTCAAGTAGTCAGCTTTCACAGTCTGCCTTTTAATCTGTATTTTACTTGGCTGGAGGTTTAGTTCTGGTATCTTCTTTTCCTTTGTTTTCTCTCAGTTTTTTGGTTAGTTTTCATAGCATTTTATCACTTGTCAGAATTTGGTTGATTGACAGAAAATGACTGGTTCCCTTGTATTTTTGCTGACATAACGGATGTAGTCTGTATCAATAATGTAGACAGGCGTGCACCAGACTTACTCATACTGTCTTCCATGCAGCATCGATTTACTGGGCTGTTTAAGTCGGTGTCTTGGTTGCCTAACTATCGATTCTGTTTTCCCTTATTATTTCATTATTTTTTTGTTGTATTCTGGCTGCTTATTTTGTCTTACTCAAGTAATCTCCTAAATTTGAAAGATTTTTCTTTGCTTAGTATCTTTCTTTCTGACTGGGACCAGTATCAAACATGTCTAAGAAAGCATATGAGAGTCTAAAAGTCATGGAGGTACTGTGTCAGAGTGCTTGTCCTCCAGGGGCATGACAGTAATGCTTTGAATCTGAGAGTTGTAAATTTTGTGGTTTTAACCTTCAGCTGTATATTTATGTGTGTGATGTTCTCATTTGTTAGTATCAGTTACCTCTCTTCTTCAGTATTTTGCCTCTACCTACCTTTATAAAAGATACTAAATGATTGCATAACTTGTTTTGTTTGGATTGATAGTATTCTCCTGTCCCATTTAGTTCTTCGTGAATCTGAAAGGGATTCTGTGTGCTGTTGCAGTATATTTCAATGAAATTTTAAACATAGTTTTCTGTTCCTGCGTTGCGCAAGCGCTGTGCTGCTGTGTTCCCTGTCATCCTGAGCAGCCCGAGCAATGTCCAGCAGTTATTGTATAGTCTTGGTTGGGAGGTGAGCGGTTTTCTGAGTAGGAACCCGGATATATCAAGTCTGCTTTGAGTACCTTGACCTTCTCAGCCTTAAGCAACTTTTGGGTATTGCTTTGCTAATTTTAACTAAACACTGAAATGAGGCTCACTTTAGTACATGAGATTCTTTGGTTGTTTTCGTAGCACAAAAACATGGTCATTTGGCCATTTTGTAGCACCCATAATTAGTCTGACAAATGTAATTATTTAAAAACATAAACGCATGAAAAAACAATAAAAAGGAGGGATGAGCTAAGCCTGAAATGAAAAGTGCTACATCTTATCAGAGTTTTTATTTCTCAAGTTGATTCTTTCATTACTGCTCAGTAAGCTTCTACGTCGTGTTTTGCAGCAGATAAGTGTGGTGGTTTTTTTTTTAATAAATAACGCATATTTTAAAGTCACTGACTTCTGTGGTGGGAGGCAGGTTCCACAGTAAATTCTGTTGGTGAGATCAAAACTTTTGGAGTCCTCCTAAGTCTACCTGGAAAGCCTGCATCTCTGGAGTAGTTTACTTAGTTTTCACAATTGTAGAGTTGAAAATTAACTCCCCTCAGCTTCCCAATATACCCTCTGTCAGACAGAAATGAAATGGTTTAACTTTTTAGCAGATTAGGAGCAGGCAGAGGCTTGTGAGAATAGTTAGAACCAGCACAGGAGGGAGGAATTTGTGTTGGAACTGGTTCTGTCTTGTGAGAATTAGGTTTTAAATTTTCAAGGGAGAGGATTGGGGAGTTTTTTGTCACCTAGCTTGGGCCTAATTTTTTAGGTTGGTGGAACAGCTCTGTTTCTGTGAACTGTCTGTAAGGCTTAGTTGGATTATTTCTGTAACTGGGCAAAATGACCTTGTCTGGGTATCCTCATAGCCTAGTAAGTTGCTCTTTCAGGCAGTGGAGAACCGTCCACTGCAGGTACAGCCCTGGGCTCCATCACTTGTGTAGATGGGAACAGCTGCATCAGTTACGTGATAGCTGTGAATCTTGGTTGTCAGGCTCTTACAAGGATTTCAATGAAGGTAAATTTTGCCACCTAATTGCAGTTCACATCACTTCAGTTAGGGTATTTAATGCTATTCAGGCAAATGCCTCTAATATTTTGAACCCATTACTGTGTCTTCATGCTGGGCAAGCCTGAATTTTTATTGCCTTGGCGAAACTCCAAAGTGCACAATTCATGTTTAATCATAACAGTGCTTAGTGGATTGATTTTACTGTGCTTCAGTCTTGTCCCAGAGTCAACTTCATAGTACAGGTGAAGTAAAAAGCTGAGCAACACCCAACAATCCCTGTGCTTCAAGACAATACTAATTTTTGAGTTATATCTGACAAACGCTTGTCTGATGTGTTTGCTGAACATCTCAAATGATTCCACGCTTCCCAAAGAAATCTGTTGAACAATCTCTTTTCTTGCTTATCCTCTTACCTTAATCTTCCTGCCAGTCCTTTTATTCTGATCTTTAGTGGGCAAGGCAAACAGTTTATGCTTTTCTTTCCGTATTCTCTGTATTTGAAGATTGCTTGACAGCTCCTTTTTTTCCCCCTCCCTAGATGAAGTAATTTGAGTTATTTCAGTCTAACATTACATGTTACATCCTTATCAGCCTTACCGCTCCCCCCAAATACTTTCTTCGGTCATCCTTATTTTTCTTAAATTACAGTACTGAAAATGGACAGTGTCTGCCTGGTATGTTGTTGTCAACTAGTATGAGAAGATTCCTTCAATTGTCTTGCAAATTATTGCTCTGTTACCTGTTCCTGCCTTTTTCAGGGCAGTTTGTGATCTGCTGTAGCAGCAGCTCCTGCAAAGTGCGTTACTCCCCTTTCTCATGTTTATGCAGTTAATTATATATATGCGTGTGTGGTTCTTTGCTTTTATTCAAATTGAATTATATCCTGTGAATTCAGATCCCTTCTCCGGTTTATCAAAGACCTTGTTAGTTTTGATCCTTTCCTGTAGTAGGCTTGCAGCTCTGTGTTACCTACAGGTTTAATAAGCACACGTTGTGTTCAAAGAAAAGCTCCTTGCTGTGTGCCACAGAATTGGTCGTTTCATATTGATAATTATGTGAACACAGACAAATGAAAACTGTCCACTGCTGTTAGACAGTGTTTCTGTAGCAGTTTTGAGAACACAATGCAAAAATGTCAAATGTCAAGGTGTGTACTAGTCCTCTGAAAAAGCCCATCTTGTCATAGAAAGAATGGCTAGTTTGGCTTGATTGTGGAGTTTTGGGAGGTTTTTTTGTTTGTCTTTTTTTTTTTTGACATGTCTGTGTTTATTAGCTTTTACCATCTTATTTTCTAGCTGGTTAAAACGGGGTTATCTAACTGTTTTTTCTGGAAATTGAAACTAGGCCAAATGGTCTGTTACTCTTCCAAGTCTTGCGTCTCTTGACATCTATTTCTTTAAGATGGTACATTTGTCCTCTTCCAGCTTTGAATAATCTGGTTTGTGTTTTGAGTTCTCAGTGATTTATTAAAGCTTTGTTTCTTTCTAGGTTACTGCCTTCCTGCTATAGGGTATTTGAGGATACTCGTCACTAAGCCTATTCAGTTTACTGAATACTTTTCAGTTACTTGTATTTTACACTGCTCAGTGTGCAGTTAGACATCTTCTCGGAGCCAGTCTAGCACCTCCTGCTGCTAAAAGAGAATGTCCTCTTTCTTGTTTTCCTTCCAGGTTCAAGTGCCAAGCTGTGATGCTTCTCAACCTAGTGAGCCAGTTTGTTTTGTTAATCCAGCAGAAAACTTAATTTACTCCTGAGTGATTTGTTTTATTGCTGAATTAGCAAATTATATTAGACTACTGTGCCAGAGGTAGCTCAATGATGTGTAGGACTACACTATCAGCCCCGTTCCACAACAGCAGACAGCTTGCATATTCGGAGAAATAATTTTTATTGGGTTTTTTCCTCAGTCTAAGGTAACTTATTCTGTGTTGCCTAGGTTTACTGTGGTGAACACTGGATGTCAGATAGTACAAAATATAACATAAGTATTGTAGAGGAAGAAATGTGATATTAATGATAGCTCATGTTAGTGTTGTGGCTTTTCAGGTGGGTGGTTGTCATAATTTCTTAAATTTCTGGACGTGGAGCTTTTCATTCCAGTTCTCTCTTAGCCTCTTAATATTGTCTTTGCTGACCTTGTTTAGGTCTTAAAAGTTTATCTTTTGCAGAGTTTTTTGCTGTTTACTCATTTTCTAATGTGTGAAATTCTGCTTGCTTGAAAATATTCATCTGGTATTTGCGGGAAATTGCTGGAAACATTTTTATTTAAAGAAAATCAGAAATAATTGGTTAGTGTTTCAGTTTTCTTATCATTAAACATTTGTACAGTGTATATTTCCATGTACTGTGTTATTTTCCTGTGTTCTGGAAAGACTTCTTTATATTGAAACTGTGTCTCTCCAGTTGTGTTTCAGTAGCTTTCAGTGGAATTTGCTTCTTGCTTTCAAGCTCTTTGACTGTTTGGTTAGCTATTAAAAAGTTTTAACGTTTTTTAGCAACTGCTTGCTGTTGCAAAGTATTGCCTGTTTTTTTTTTTTCTCCTTTCTGGATGATGAAAAATTTAATTTTAGCTCTGTCAAGGAATATATATTGCCTATTATTTTTTTATCAAATAATCCATAAGGTTATCTGTAAGAGATTTTTTTGATAGATGATGGCATCCTATTACTTCCAAGCAAAAAAGGTTTCACTTACTGAATAGCACCGAACAAGGAGTCAGTTCACATGGAATGACATGAGAAATCTGCAGCACATGCTCATTTGTTTTACACTTAGAAAAATAGTTGTGTTTTCAGATTGCTTCTTAAAAGTTCCAGCCAATAAATATGAAATAACAGTTGCATGTTGCTCCTTTTGGTCATGTATTCTGTATTAAGAAAAAACCTAAACAAAACCCTATAGGTTTGTACTGGCAGCTTGAGCAGGATCTGAGACTGAATCTTGTCATAGATCTTACTGAGTTACAAGAGCATAACAGCTACTTTGCTTTTACAAGATCATTTTCCATGAAAATAACTAATTGATGCTATTCTTAAATTGTTATTGTATTTTATTTATATTTAAATTGTATTGTATATTTATATTGACTACCTCACTGTATTTGTGAGGTAGTCACCTCACCGAAATTCAGAATCACAGAATGGTTTGGATTGGAAGGGACCTTAAAGATCATCTACTTCCAACCCCCCTACCATGGGCAGGGACACCTCCCACTAGACCAGGTTGCCCCAAGCTCCATCCAACCTGGCCTTGAAAGCTTCCAGGGAGGGAGCAGCTACAAGCTCCTTGGGCAACCTGTGCCAGTGTCTCACTACCCTCACAGGAAAGAATTTCTTCCTAATATTCAATCTAAATCTCCCTTCTTTCAGTTTGATTGGCACTCCAGCAGCCAGATGTCCTAAGAAGGACATCTTCTTATGCTGGGGACTCCAGAACTGGACACAGTGCTCCAGGTGGGGTCTCACGAGAGCAGAGTAGAGGGGCAGAATCACCTCCCTTGCCCTGCTGGTCACACTGCTTTTGATGCAGCCCAGGATACCGCTGGCTTTCTGGGCTGCAGAGCACACACTGCCAGCTCATGTTGAACTTTAAGTCAGCCAACACCCTGAAGTCTTTCTCAGGGCTGTTCTCAATCCATTCTCCACCCAGCCTGTATCTGTGCACGGGATTTCCCTGACCCAGGTGCAGGACCTTGCACTTGGCCTTGTTGAACTTCATGCAGTTTGCATGGCCCCACCTCTCAAGCCTGTTAAAGCCCCTCTGGGTGGCATCCCTTCCCTCCAGCGTGTCAACCACACCACACAGCTTGGTGTCATCAGTGAACTCACTGAGAGTGTACCTGATCCCACCATCCATGTAGTGTCATCTTGCTTTTAAAAATGTTTGTCCATCCATCATATTATTTGAGAATTCCAGCTGCAAGGTGGAACACGTGAAGTGACACACGAACTGCAGTAAAAATACTTGGATTTGCATTTCCAGAAACTTCCAATTGGGAAATGGTATATTTGTTAAAATTAAAGCTTTAATGGTAATATATCACCTTTGAATACTGAAAGAACTTTCAAGGCATCTTATTCTGATACCAAAAACTTGACTTAAAAAATATTTTTGAACTTGGAGCAATTTTGTTCAGTGAAATTTTGGTGTTTCAGTATTAATTCCCATTTGGAACTGAAAATAACATGTAAGCTTTTAAGGATTTGAAAGGAGTTGGCAAGGAAGAAAAGGCTTTTGGGCATTTTTTTCAAAATGTACCAGATAATAATGAATGTTGCATTGCCTCTTCATGACTGCAGCATTTGAGATAATAGAAGAACAGTGAATGTGAAGCTGGATGTTTTCAGTTCTAAAATACAAATGTATAAGTGCATTGCTTGTGCACTTGTGTGGTGAAATGGAAACCCACTGTTCCCCCTGATCTCCCAGCATATTTTTCTGGTGATTTAATGTTTTTGTTGGTCTTTGGTGGAGCTTTCTTTGTGGGCTTCTTGAAATTATTTTGGGTTCAGTGTGTTTGGATTTTTTTTCTTGGTTGGTCTGAGGACTGCTATTCCAGACTCCTCGGTTTTAAAGATGAAAAACTGAAAGAAATGTAAACCTTTGAAAGTCTCACAGGAAAATGTTAGACCTTCAACTGAAAAAAGAAAACCAGCCCCAAGCCCCTACTACATTAAAAATAGGAATTCAGTTGTGACTTGCCCCAGTTTATATTTTTAAAATTAATCTCGTGAAGTGCTTGATTTCTCTGGACTGTTCCTTATGGTTTCTCTCTCTTTCAAACAGAAAATGGAAACATCTTTAAAATTCAGTGTCTAAAATGTTTCCTGTTTGTGGGATGATAATGCTCAAATATATTAATGTTATGTATGTATTCAGATTTAGACTTAAGATTCTTTTAGACAACCAGACGTTTATGCCAAAATTTTTGCTTTTAAGAACTTAAAATTGAGTAAGTTACACCAAAAAAAAAGTAAAAAATCAGTTTATGCCATACTAGTCACAGAAGCAGAACATTCTCAAGTTTTACTAATTCTGAATTCAGTAGTTGTCAATTATCATTCTCTTGCATCAAAGCAATGGACATAGTCTCCTTTTGTGTGTTCTTAGGTGACATAATTCATGCTTAATCTACATGAGAAGAAAGCAGTTAGGCTGTGTCAGTTTTATTCAGTTACATGTTTCTGTCTATTTTACCCATCCATTGTATACTGCGTTTACCTGGTGATTTTTTTGTGTATGTATATTGATCTGATCATGTTGACCATATACTAGAAGAAATGTATGTCATTGATTCCTTCTCTTTATTCTGGATTTAGATTGTTCTAGGTATTTATTTGAGCAAATTTGTAACGTTCTAAAAACACAGTCACCCTGTAACATGACATTCATGAAGATTACCTTATGAAGAGTGTGCAGTGTTTGATTTGTGGTCAGTGTGGAATTTAATGTGTAGAATTTGATGATGAAGTACTGGTCTTAGTACATCAGCATTGTTTTTGTGAGTTTAGAAATATATAGAGGAATCTTCTTCACTTCCTATGAACAAACCAGCCAAAGGATACTGACAGTAAAAGGAAAGGCAAATGTTGCTGTTGTCTAATATGCCATAGATTGTATTTTTGTTGCTGTCTTTAAAAGGACTAATTTTAGTTTTGTCATTGATCAAACATCAATGGAAGGTGTTTTGTGTTTTCACACTATTACTTAGTAGCAGTCTAGTTTTGGAGTGAGTGAAAATTAATTTTGCTTGCTAGCTGATTTTTCCCTCTAAGAATGGGACATGGAACTGCTTGAGAGAGTCCAGCGCAGAGCCAGTAAGATGATTAAGGGAGTGGAACATCTCCCTTATGAGGAGAGGCTGAGGGAGCTGGGTCTCTTTAGCTTGGAGAAAAGGAGACTGAGGGGTGACCTCATCCATGTTTACAAATATGTGAAGGGTGAGGGTCAGGATGATGGAGCCAAGCTTTTGTCAGTAATGACTAATGATAGGACAAGGGGCAATGGTTTTAAACTGGAGCATAGGAGGTTCCATGTAAATATCAGGAAAAACTTTTTCACTGTGTGAGTGACAGAGCACTGGAACAGGCTGCCCAGAGAGGTTGTGGAGTCTCCTTCACTGGAGACATTCAAAACCTGCCTGGATGCGTTCCTGCGTGATGTACTCTAGGTGACCCTGCTCTGGCAGGGGGGGTGGACTAGATGATCTTTCGAGGTCCCTTCCAACCCCTTAGATTCTGTGATTCTGTGAATGACCCCACCTTTTTATATATGTTTTTCTGGTTCTTTAGCCTGATCTAAGATAGTGTGGTTTAAATAGCAACTCCTGACCCGAGCCTAGAGCTCCATGTGCTCCATGGGAGATATGAAACAGAAGTTCATTCTTAACTGCCAACAGCTGCCGCCTCTTCCAGACTCACTCTTGTTCTTGGCCAGGTATTAGTCTCTATGGCCTATGGCTTTAATTAATTAATTTAATTCTTATTTATATAATTTTCTAAAATAAATTCTTCAGGTAATTTGTGAGTTAAAAACAAATCGGTTCCCTAAGCTGGCTCCCTGTCCACCTTTGGAAGACATAATGCTTGCAGGAAAGAAGGAGAAAAGAGAGAGCAGATCTTCACCTTTCATAACCAACATGGTTTTATTTTCTGTTTATACTGGGTCTGGGTAGGTTAGAGTTAATTTTCTTCATGACAGCCTATTATGTGGCTGTGTTTTGGATTTGTGACTGAAACTGTTGATAATATGTTGGTATTTCAGTTTTAACTTTCAGTGACATGATCTTTTTGGGAATATTTAAGAAATTTCTTAATTGGTCCACCTTAAGCAAGGATTATGTTGTACTTAAACACTTTGCTGACTTTATGCTTCAGTGCCAACACCTAGTGGTACATAATCCAGACGAGTGAGCTGCAAGCTTCACAGCCTCTCCTAACTCTACTACAGTTAGTATTTTTGGGGAGAAGTTGTAGAATTTTCAGTTGGAGTAGTTCCGCAACTAGTTTATCATATGCTAGGTGAATCACAGAGTCATTTAGGTCGGAAAAGACCTTTTAAGGTCATCAGTTTAAAACTAACAGTGCCACATCCACCCCTGTACCATGTCCCTGTGTGCCACATCTACAAGTCTTAAGTGCCTCCAGGGATAGTGACTCAACCACTTCCCTGGGCAGTCTGTTCCAGTGCCTGACAACTCTCTTGGTGAAGAAATTTTTCCTAATATCCAATCTAAACCTTCTTGGGTGCAGCTGGAGGCTGTTTTCTTTTGTCCTATCGCTTGTTACTTGTGAGAATAGTGGTGGTAGCAGAAGAAAGTAAGGAAAAAGGCAAAAAAATGGTTCCCTTTATCAGGGGTGGGGATGGAAACAGCAGCTTAATATTCTGGTCTGGAATGATGAAATACTACACTACTTATGCCAATGGAAGTAACGTCCTTTTGCATGTTAGGTTTATCAGTAAACTGTGAGTAACAGATTTATGACTATCTCCAGCTTCAGAAAGTGATTTTAGGGTACTTGTTGAGAAATTGCTCTATCCAGTAAGCCAGTCGTGACATGTCAATGTCCCTTCCTTGTCCCAGTACTTTAGTTGTGTTGGCTCCTGATGTTTTGTGCCAGTGCAGATACAGCTGAGGAGTGAGCTGATGCAGGTTCAGCAGAAATTAATGTTTTCTGATGTTTTATCACAAAATCACCAGATGTCTTTGCAGAAAATCTACAGGAAGGTATGACTAGGGATTTGGGGAATAAGGGCCTATTCCTGTCTATCAGTACTGCTCTTTGCAGTATGGCTGTGATGACCTGCCCTTATGTTAGGTCAGGCATTTTGTAAAATCCTACTTTTAGTCAGTCCTCCATTTCCTGGTGTGTGTGATGACTGAGATGATCAGAAGAAGAGTATTTGGTTCTGCGTTTCTGGAATGCATCTCGTTACATCATTCCAGTGTCTCAGAAGGGCACAGTACTGTTCCATGTTGTATGATTTAGTCCTGTCTTCAGGAACTACTGCTAATTCTCTGCACTGCCATAGTTACTAGGAATTTTAATGGTCTGTTTGGGTGAGGACCATAGATAGCTAGGCAGTACATCATTAACTGTTTCCCTTGCACCTTTTTTTCTTGTCTTGCTTTGGATGCAGAATGTCTAGAGGTGCAGTGCAGTAGCCTTACTTGGTTTGTGCAGTAATTGATCTGCTCTTCCCTCTGTTCTGATCTGGTCATATTTCATCTAATAATATCGCTGTGTCTTTCAGCCTGTTAGATAGGAGATTGGAAGCTTAAGGGGAAGTGATCCTCATCAGTCTCATGCCTAAATATTTTCTTGATGTAACATGACAGATCAGATTATTGAAGAAAACCTCATAACAACATGTGTTTCTGTTAAAGTTCAAAATGAAAGATAATTTTCATGAGGCGAATGTTGCGGCCCTTGAAGGTTTAAGGGAGCACAAGGCGTGTTGGCACAGCATGGCAAAAGTGAAGGAATGACTGCCATTCTCTCTCCCTGTACTCTTTACGAGCCTTGTCCTTACTGGATAATTAGCTCCAGTTAATGCGTTCACACAGAGGCCATACTGGTGAGGAAGATTAGTAGAGGAAATGTTTAGGGTTTGATTAGTTGTAACTCAGGGTTTTGCCTGTTACAGCAAAAAGATAAAAATTCGGCTAGACTTGAGTAATCCAGGTAAGAATATTTATTGGTTACTGAGCAGAATGTGAGTTAATAGCTTTTCACAGTTACTGCTTTGGAATGTTATTTTCTTGAAATGCAATAAATAGTTAGTCAATCTTACCTTCCAACTTTTAAATAAATAAAATACAAGTTGTCATATATTTTTATTCTGTCTTTGAGTTCATAATGATTGACTTAACCTTAAGTATACTGAAGACTGTAGGACTAATCAATCAGAAAACATAAGCGTAGCAATTAAAGGTGTTTATTGAATGTAGACTTTGAGCAGCAGTGGACTCGCTATAACTTTTGCTGTCATATTCTACTTGTAGGTAAAAAGAACATACTCTCATGGTACGTATAGAGCTGGCCCAATGAGACAGATCAGCCTGGTTGGAGCAGTTGATGAGGAAGTGGGGGATTACTTCCCTGAATTCCTTGATATGTTGGAAGAATCACCCTTCTTAAAAGTAAGGACAGAAGGAAATGAGGTGGGAGAAGGGGGAAAATCTGCTATCTAGTACTGTAATCATAAAGTGAGAGTATGTAATACTTGCTTGGATAATCGAGTGGTGTAATAAATATTTTCATTGTGACAGATAAAGGCTGCTTTAAAAAATTTTTTAAAGTAACTCCGAAATTGTGGCTTGTATTTCCCATTAGTGTACACTGCCATGGGGAACACTTTCTAGTTTAAAATTAGAGAGTCGTAAAGACAGTGATGATGGTCCCATTATGTGGGTACGTCCAGGAGAACAGATGATCCCTGTGGCTGACATGCCAAAGTCACCTTTCAAAAGGAAGAGGTATGTTGAATTGTTTTGCTTGACGGGTGTCTGGTTTAATATTCTTTACAAATTCATTTTATCCTAAAGCTTTTACTGGTTTATACTATATCTTAGTGTAAATTTCTGTAAATCTTCATCTCAAAATATACTTTTAAGTTACTTTGTTTTGTAAGGATGTGGGTTTGTTTGGATTTTTTTTTAATTGGTTACTCTCTGGCCAAGTAAGGTGCTGGTCCTTTTTGAAGTTTTAATAGGAATGTAAGATGAAAACTGCAGGGAAATTTGAACAGTCATACAGCTACTGATGTATGCCAGGAGACTGGAATTAATACCCCTGTTCTTAAATATGAGTGGATGTTTAAAGACCTCAATGGACAAGGGCTTCTTTCTCATCTGAAAGGTGACACCTCCAACATTAACTGATATCTTTAAACTTTACTGTGGTACTGTGTATAAGTACCAGCTCAAGAGTAGGGATGTCCTCTGCAGAACTTGAATATTATGTGTCTTGAGAAATTTTGTCTTTGGAGTTCTTTTGTTTAAAATTCAAACATAAAAACGGAGCACAGAAGAAGTGGAAGCAATGTCAGGTGCCTCAGGAGTATAGAGACGTAGTCCAACCATGAAGGGGGTGCAGTCAAAGCCAAAGACCATCTAGAGTTGAGTTTGGCACGGGATGTGAAAGGCATCAAGGACTTCTACAGGTGTATCAACAACAAAAGAAAGACTAAGGAAGGTCTGTGGAATGGAGCAAAGGGACTGGAGACAAAGAACAGGGAAAAGGCCAAGATGCACAATGCTTTTCTTGCCCTTGTCTTTACTGGGAAGATTTACCATCAGAAATGCTAGGTCCTGGAGACAGTAGGAATGTCTGGAGCAAGGACTGCTTGCCTTCAGTGGAGGAAAATCAGGTTAAGGAATATATTAGACATACAGATTAGACAGACACAAGCCCATGGGACCTGATGGGATATTACCCACAAGTGCTGTGGGAGCTGGCCAGTAGGATTGTAGGCCCAATCTTGGTTGTCTTTGAAATGTCAAGGTATTTGGCAAAGGTTCTTGAGTATTCAAGGAAAGCAAATGTCACTCCAGAAAGTTAGAAGAGTAAGAAGCAGGACTTGAGGAACTGCAGGCCAGTCAGCCTCACCTTCATCCTGGGAAGGATGTAATTTCAAGCACGAAGGACAAGATGATCATTGGGAGTAGCTAGCATTGATTTATGAAGGGGAAATCATACGTTTTCCACCTGATGGCATTTTACAACAAAATGACTGGCTCACAGGATGAGGGGAGTGCCAGGGGTGTTGTTTATCTTGACTTTAACAAGGCTTTCCAAACTGGACACCTGTCTCCCATAACATCCTAATAGACAAATTAATGAATGACAAACTAGACTGATGGACAGTGAGGTGGATCAAGAACTGGCCTAACTGCTGTGCTCAAGGGGTTATGATCAGCACAAAGTCCAGCTGGAGGACAGTTACTACTGGAATAACCCAGGTATTGATACCTTGCACCGATGCTGTTCAACATTGTCATTACTGACTGGAATCGGGGGACAAAGCCCACCCTCAGCAAGTTTGCAGGTGATACAAAAGTGAAAGGAGTGGTGAAACCAGAGGGTTTTGCTGCCTGTGAGAGGGACCTTGAGAGGCTGTGGAAATGGGCCAACTCAGTGGGGTCATGAAGTTGAGAGTGGGATCTGCAAAGCCCTGCAACCTAAGAGGAATAACCCTGTGCGCAGGCTGAGGACCAACAGGCAGCCTGACAGAGAAGGCCTTTGGGGTCCTGGTGGATGACAGGTTGACCACAAGCTATTAGTGTGGCAAAGTAGGCCAGCAGCCTCCTGGACAGGGTTAGGAAGAACACTACCAGCAGCCTGAGAGGAGTGATTCTTTCCCTCTGCTCGTTGCTGATGAAACACATCTGGAGTGTTGTGTACAGTTCTGGGCTCACCAGTCCAAGACAGACATGAGCATAGTGGAGCAGTTCTGGTAACATGAAAGGTGGGCATGGGAGAACTGGGATTTACCCTTGAGGAAAGAAGTCTCAGTAGGATTGTATCAATGTGTATAAGCATCTGATGGAAACTTGTAAGAAGGACTCTTCGCAGCACTGCCCGTTGACATGACCAGAGGTAATGGAGCACAACCTGAACGGCAAGAAATTCCAATTTAAAATAAGGGGGAAAAAAAGTTTATTATATGGACGGTGGAGCACTAGAACAGGTTGCCCAGAAAGCTTGTGGGGTCTCTGTCTTTGGAGTTGCTCAAAATTTGACTGGACACGATCCTGAGCAACCCCCTTTAGTTGAATGGGGAAGTGGGACTACACTGTCTCCAGATGTCCCTTCCAGCCATGGCTGTCCTATGGTTACAAGCAGCACTGTGACATACAATATCATCTCCAGGTGTCCAAGAAAATGGTCTTGTGGCAGTGTTCTCACTCTGCAGTGTTTCCTTCACTTCCATTAAACCCTGAAGAAACAATCTTTTGCTGCTTCTCATTCCCAGTTCTACAACATGGAACTAGGCATACGTACCCATTTCTCAGTGGCTTGGTAGAAACATGAATGATAAAGAGTAACTTGAGGAACAATTGAAACGTACACCTAATAGGAAGCACCAAAGGCCGGCAGTTCCCTGCCAGAGGCTGGTCACTGTAGGGCCCAGTCTCATAGTGCCTGAGGGAGACAGGTAGGGCAGACTTGGGGTTTGGAGACCAGATTCAGCCCAGACTCCAGCGTGTCAGGCAAGCATGTGGTGGTGGGACAGGTCTGAGG
This sequence comes from Aegotheles bennettii, assembly GCA_013398125.1. Taxonomy (NCBI): domain Eukaryota; kingdom Metazoa; phylum Chordata; class Aves; order Caprimulgiformes; family Aegothelidae; genus Aegotheles; species Aegotheles bennettii. Next base: position 40,987 of record VZRW01012141.1, read on the forward strand.
TCCAGCCAGGAAGTCAGTGAGGATCCGGTCTGCTGATTGCCAGGCAGGTCCATCATGACAAAGCCATCCTGAGGTCAAGCTGAGGAGCAGGTCTGTGGCTCAGCAGACCGCTGACTGAGGTGAAGATCAGTGCTTCTGCAGCATGGTTCAGACCAGGACAGAGCTGCTGGGCTCTTTGTCCGGGTTTGTGAGTGGAGACTGTGGGTGAGGCTGCTCAGTCATTTGGACCCTGACACTGCTCTTGGGTTTTGGTTTTGTGTTTTTTTGTGGTTTTCTTTTTTGTTTTGTGGGGGGTTATTACTGCATAGGTGCTCTGATTTTTAATTTGCTCTAAAGTGTTACTGTGTTTCTCATTTGACTGTAAGTTCCCACTGAACGAAGAAAATTAATCCTATTGGCTAAGGGTAGAAATTAGGTATTTAAGAGGAATTTCTATATTGCTAATATTATTTTTCTTATACAGAACTACCAATGAAATAAAAAACTTGCAGTACCTACCTCGAACCAGTGAACCCCGTGAAATGTTATTTGAAGATCGGACACGAGCCCATGCAGATCACATAGGACAAGGTTTTGAACGACAGACTACAGCTGCTGTGGGAGTATTGAAGGCTGTGCACTGTGGAGAGTGGTATGTGCTGGTTGACTTATCCACCTAGGAGTCTGAAAAATACTTGCCTGAATTTCCGTTTGTAATTGGCAGAAGGAGCACAGAATAGGTTAATCTAGTATTAGAGACTTCATGCAGACTTAGTAGATACTGGAATTTTCTCCCCCCCCCTCTATCTCTGTGCACTAAATGTGTTTGCCCTGTGCTAGAGTGGGTAGTTCTGCTGTATGGTTGAAACTAGAAAGGTGCCTTGCAAAGACAGTTTAATAGCTATAATTTGAGTTGCTGTAGCGAGTAATGTTAGATGTAAAAACACTTTACATCTTGTTTTGCTTTAAATAGTGCATACAGACTCACTTGAGTTTCTGCCTTGGAGGTGCACATGAAGAATTTTTGGCAGTTCTTTGTGTTGTCTGGAGACGAGCGGAAGTTTTATGCTTTTGCTTCGGTCATGGCTGTTACAGCCTTGATCTACTTACGGTACATCACCTAGGAAGAATCCTGCTAGAGGTTGTGTGCACTCTTTGGTGTCTGTCTTAGGAATTCCCATATGAGATTCAGGAAATGAATGTATCTCTCTTACACTTACTTACACTTTAGCCAAATAAAAAGTCCATAATCAGATGGGCTTCCTGGCCCAGACCTAAGAAGCATTTTTCAGTATTTTCTGACCTCGGTTTAGGAGAATGACCGTAGTTTTGAGGGTTGCCTTTGCATACATAAACACTAAACCCACCTTTTGCTCTTTATATCTGTCTAGAATTTACAAGAGTGAATTCCCTTTGGGTGAAATGATGCAGATTTGTGTTACTGTGCACAAGATCATTGAGATGGAAAATTGAATAAATGCCATTGGAGAAGAATAGGATTGTTCAGGTGTTAATATGTTTTTATTTGAGGCACTGAGGTTTTGCTGTTTACTTCCTCTTCAAGTTGATGATAGCCAAAGCCTTAAACTTCCTTCTTGCTCTGATTGTGAGGAGCTGGAGTGAAGTGAGACTGAGCAGGGCAAGAGCTGAGACGCTGTCTAGATCTGTTTATCTTAAATTGAGCTTTGCACATATGAGAGAGACTCAAAACTTTATCAAAGAAAGTTAAAAAAAAAAACCAACAAGAAATCAAATCAACAAAAACTCACAAAACAAAAAACACCACCAAACAAATCGAACAAAACCCCACTCCCCAAAGTTGTGCCTGTGGAAATCAATAAGAATTTAAACTGATAATATTTTAAATGTATGTGGGAATTTCCCGTTCTCATCTTGTACCTTCATAATGAGATCCTCTTTCCTTGGAAATCATTACATGTTCACTTACATTCTAAAAATGTTTTCTTGTTTTTCAAATCTAAACCCTCATCTTCTCTCATACATTGAAACTTGTGGAAATGGGTGTCTGTCCAAGTCCCATTAAAATTCCTTTTAAACTTGAAAAAATAAATGGAATTAGTCAAAATAAAAATTGTGTGGATTAAAAAGTTGTCTGAAAATAGGCAAAACTGCCCAATAAACTTGAAAGTACTTCAGTTTTGGGGGGGGAAAAAACCTTAAACTATCAGTTTTCACTTCAGTGTAAGAACTGAAAATGTGTCTTAATGCAGAATAAAAAATTTGGGACTGACATATGTAGAGGAGAAAAATATGACCCAGCACTATAAAAAAAAAATATATTTCAAGCTTGATTTTACTTCAGTAATAATTTCCCTTTCCACTTTTGTATAATTTTGAAAAGCCACTTCACTGTACTTACATGAAGAGAACTAATCAGGGCTTATGATAATGAAGCATCATTAATTAATGTAACACACTAAAATAATTTCACCTCTTAGCTTTACCATAATTTGTAAGCTGTGAGTAAATTTATTTTAAAGGAAATAACATGCATGGAAGTTTTGAAAAAAAAATCTGTTTTTTTTAAAATCTGAGTAGTTGAACAAAACTGAAAGTTGGAGATATTCCAGGGTTGACTAGGGCACTGTGGCAGTAAAAATGCACATGTTTAGGTGATGAGATACCATCTATAAAATTAATCTTTTCTGAGAGAAGAAAATAAAACAATTCCTGGACTTGCTGAAAAGTTGTTAGTTTGTGTTTAGTTAGGATAAAAATGAATTGGGTGTGCGAGGAAAGCCTTGTAATCCGGGATTGCTGTAGATGTAAAGGAAGTGGGATTTGCTTAGGAGTTGACAGGCATGAATGTTGCCACTGGGTCGGATAACGTGTCTTTCAGAAGAGATAGGAAAAGAACTGCTGAAAGGCAAAAAGGAGTTTTTGGGGGTAGAGGGCAGAACTGGAAACAAAACATAGTATTTGGAAGGACAAAAAAGTAATTTTTGCTTTCACAACTATGGCAGGCTCTTGACTTGAGATGTTTTGTAAAATTACTGGATTATGATTATTTTATTTCTGTGACTACTTAAAAGTTGTAGAAGAGCTGTGGCTATTGTTAGTAAACATTTAGAAGACTGCGCTGCATTGAAGTCTGATAGATGCTAGTGTGGTGATCGTGCTGATTACTTAATGCCATTTTTGTAGGTGATGCCAAGCGTGCTTTAGAACTTGTGAAATTCCAGTGAAATTTTAAATTATGGGAACTTGGAAGATTTTTCTGTGAGAAATTTGTGTGGGTTTTCACAGGGACAACACAAGGCACTTCATGGCATTGTTGGCAAAGTTAAACTCTGTCCTGAGATTCAGCAGCTTTCAAGTCTGTTCCAGAGAACGAAGTTGTTGGTGCTTCTATATATGAGAACAGGATTTGTTATATGTTTCCAGACTTCGTGCATTAGGTCAGAAACATTCATGGTAAAACCTGTAATCTTGAATTTATTTTGAGAAGTTACAGCAAAAAGAGTCCAGCCCTTTTGAAGAATGAAACTAAGGAAAAAAAATTGCTAAAAATAGTTCTTGCAGTGCTCTAGCAGGGAATTAAATGGATTTTTCTTAAGTCATCTCATAGTTCTGTTTGGATTTAATGTCTCTTTGGACACATAACTGATGTCCTACTACTGTGTTTCTTGGGGGGATGATGACACCCTCTAAGCTTCAGGTTTTACAAAATGTAATCTCAAAATTGTGCTAAATATCAAATCTGCAAATACAGAATTAAAAATTATCTGGCAATGATTTTTCTCTGTGTCTGCAAAAGGAGTGTCAAGTTTTGTGATGGAATTGCAGCACAGAGTTGGTAACACATTCTGTTGCACACATATATAGGGACTGAGAAAAGGAGGGATTTAAAAAAAATAAAAACTAGACTTTTTCCTGTGTAATGTGTAACACACAGTAGTCACTGCTGTGAAAACATTGCTTTGGATTGAAGTTCTTTTCGTATGCAAATATTCTTTGTGTTTATTTTAATTAACTTCATTTACAGATATGTATTTTTTTAAAAATAAAAACCATCTCTGCATTATAAAGTAGATTAATGTAGCTGGTATCTTTTTTATGCCAGTGATTAAAGAAGTTTTTGTAAGCTTTTGGTTTTCAGTGCTTAAATTCTTTTCAGGAGTACATAGACAAGCATTTTAATATTTGTAAAATTGAAAGAAAAATATGTGGTCTGAAAATTTGCCGTACTATACTTTAAATAGTTGATCTGGGATTTTTCCCTGAAAATAGCCTCAAGCTGGTTGTTTTTTGCTTTATCGAGGTCATGGCCTGAATAAAATAAACATGTCTCCTCAGTTTAAAAAGCCCAATATACCAAACATCACTGCCTGTTTCTTACAATGTTAGTAACACCATATATATGTGTGTGTGTGTGTATTAAAAAAACGATAATCATGTTTTAAAAAGAGTGCTTGAACAGCCATTAAATACCTTCTGAAACATTTCAAACTTTATGGTGCCTCAGCCCCTCCTGTGGCCCCAGTAAATCCGAACCTGTGGCCCCATTTGACGTGGGTAGTGGTGGCAGGAGTGGGGTGAGTGGCACGGCTGCCTGGTGGGACAACAGGAACCGGCCTGGTGGCTGTGGGAGACGCAGGAGGACACCCAGGTGTCTGTGGTTCCTTCTGGCAGCGCCTCTGCAGAGGGTGAAGGAGGAAAGTAATCAACCAGGCTCTTTCTGCTGATGAATTTGCCTTGCAAAAGCCACTCCAATGTGAGCTTTATCCTATGTAAATGAAATCTTCATATCACCACATCTTAAAAAAAAACTTCAGAAACCAAGCATTTCTCAAAAACAAACCCAAGGAACTTGGGTTTATGTTTCCATTGGAAAACTGAGTTTGACTTTTAGATCAGAAAGTGGTAAGGAAGGACCATTGCTGTTTTGCCTTTTGTTGGCTAATTCTAGATGTCTCCAGAGGAATTAAATAAATGGTGTGCATTTCTTTGGGGGAGACGAGGTGGGTTGTGGGACAAGAGGTGAGTTCTCTTAACAGATTGAATACAGAGGCAAACCCAAATTCAGATTTTGTTCCATTGTAGCTCTCTTGTGAGCACACATGGGAATGTATTTTTATAAGGGATATTTTGTGGAGGATGCCAGTGTTTGCTGCTTACTAGCATTGTGGCAGCTTAATGCAGATTCCGCTTTACTACTAACTCTGTACAAGGTGTTTGAGGCTAAAATACTAAGCAATGTTTGCAATGGTACTAGTCAGGCTGCTGCATACTTTGAGGTGCCTGATGGGCATATCATGTTAGAGTGTTGACAGAGTAAGCCCAGCGTATCTGGGGCATCTGTCTTTTAGCATCAAGGCAAAGAGGTCAAATAAAAGTTAAAAATACTGGGGTTTTTTTGACCTTTCATTACTGCTTTTACTGCCACTTGTAAAGAAGTTGTGGTTAATTCATTTGCCTAAAATGTAGGTTATGCTAGAATTGTTGCTTTTTTTAATCATTTGCTTTATCCTTGCTGGCAGCTTTTTTATTATTCTCCATAGCAAGTTATTTTCAGTTGTTGACTGTGGACTATTCTTGTTCTTCTGTAGGTCTGAGCAGCCTCGTATAACCAAAGATGTAATTTGTTTTCATGCTGAAGACTTCTTAGAGGTAGTTCAGCGAATGCAATTAGATTTGCATGAGCCTCCGCTCTCACAGGTAAGCATGCTATGAACTGTTGATCAGGTGTCCTCCAATTTCTAAATCTGAGTTTTCAGCCTTTTTTTTCCCCCTCTCCCTTTTTTCCTGCAGTGTGTCCAGTGGGTTGATGATGCAAAACTTAATCAACTGCGAAGGGAAGGCATTCGGTATGCCAGAATTCAGTTATTCGATAATGACATTTATTTTATCCCGAGGAATGTTGTGCACCAGTTCAAAACAGTTTCAGCCGTGTGCAGTTTGGCTTGGCACATCCGGCTCAAGCTGTATCATTCAGAGGAAGAACTTTCTCAAAATACAAGTACTGTTGAAGCAGGGACCTCTGCAGACCCCAAGTCTTCGGTTATTGGACTTCAGACTGACAGCAGAATTTGTACGATAAGCAAAAATACCTCCGAAGACACCAAATTTCCAGATGCTCTGCAGACAAAGTATCTGCAGCAGGAATTTATGTCGATGAAACATGAACCTATTGCATCTCACCGAATAAAGGAAGAACCCATGAATGTTGATCTTGCTGAAAATACAGTGGCACCTAATGACGTCGGGGCTCAGAATGTTCAGACTAGGTTGGATCACATCGAGTTGACGGGATTTAAGTTGGAAATGGATTCTAAATTTGAACCTGGCAACAAGGACTTACAAGGCAAGTTGTGCCCTGGAGGTCACATACATCCAGATGACACGAGACAACATAGTTCATCATATCCAAAACTGCATGGACAAAGAGAGGATGATTTTTTGTGCTAAATTTGTATATATGGTTTTAAATTCCTTTTTAAACTTAATGATGTAATAATGTAAAGATTCATAAATTCTGTGAGGCAGGTTTGTGACTTGCCTTCGCATCTGTTACAGAAAAATAGTTATGTAGCTTTGTAACATTCCTCAGTGCCTGTCCATAACTGTGAAGTATCAAAGCACTTAGGGCCAGATGCACTGTAAACACTGCAGGTTTAACATAAAGAAGTCTTTAAATAATTTTGAGTTGTAGGTTTTAGAGTAGAGCTGACATTTAACATATATATTTTTTGTAAGATGAGCCAGAATTCTTTTTGACAATTCCAGGCTTTTCCATAGAGCTTATTTATACCAATTTTTTCATTTTAAATGTGTCAGCACTGTAGTGTAAATATCTTTTTTAAAAATCTTTTTAGTGTGATTTATACTGAAATGTGAGCCGCTTAATAAAGGTTCATAATAACAGATTGGTTTTATTTTTGGGTCTGCAAAAAATAATTCAGTTAAACTGCCTCTCTAAATGGTTATGTTTCTACCTGCACTAATGCATAGGATGCCCTTACACCGTTGTGGGGTGAGGAGCAGTAGCAAACCGAGGTAGAGCTGAGGCATTCTTTGTAAATTGAGATTAGTCAGAATGCAAAATCAGTCCTCCCTTCACAGGATTGCTCACTAAAGGCACTCCCCGAGCTCCTGCTGTCAGGTAATAACGTGGAACAGAGAGGCAAACCTTCCCCTGTTGTGGAGGGCAGCCGGACTCCCAGTGGGCTCCAGGAGCCCAGTAACTGTGTGCATCTCTCCAGATGAGCTGGTGCGAGGGAGCAAACTCCTTCCTATTTCTGACTCTTCCCCCTGCTCAAGCCACAGTTAAGACAGTTCCATTTCACATTAAAAACAACCACCACCACCCCCTCAGCAGTTCTTCAGTTATCTGACTAAAATTAAAACAAGGAATACTTCAATGGTTACTTATGAAGGCCTCAACTTTAGCAGCGACCTGTAGTTCACAGAGACGCATCTGGATTTGAATTGCTCCCTATGCTCAGTGCCAGGCAATAAAGATACTCACAGGTGTGTCTAATAGGAAGATTCTTTGTGAGTCCCAGTTTGGAAGCAAGAATTCTTTCATTAAGAAAATAATAGTGGCATCCAAGTTAACCGTTCTCCTTTCTCCCTGCTCTGGAATGCTTGAATTCTCTTAAGAAGTGTTCCAAGGGAGGAGGATTTCAATGCTAGCTAACATCTGATATGGCAATGGCAAAAACTGTCATTTAACTTATTTAATTCTTTGTGTAACATACTAGTGTATAGTTCAAACACATCTGAATGGTGTTTCTTTTTCAGGTAGCTACACATAGCAGTAAACTGCCCTACAGCCTGTCCTTCAACTAAGTATTTAAAACTCAAGATCTAGGCCTGTTGTTATTTCCAAATCCCTCTGTATCTGATTTTTTTTCTTTAATTATTTTTCCCTATAACTTTTTGCAAGTTGTACATCCTTAACATACCCAGATTATAACCTTTGACGCACTTAGTGATCGCTTTGGCTTCATTTGTGGCAATAGAACAATGTGATTTCCAGGTGATGTCTAATTCAACTACCTGAGGCCCTTTTGTTGCAAACATCTTTTGCTTATAGGTTGTTAAAATGCAAAATGTTACTGCATAGTTATGCCTGGCACTAAAATCAGCCATTTAACGGATGAGTGCCGTGATTTGTTTAAGTCTAAAATAGGTCTGTCAAGGAATTATTAATTAAATCAATATTTGAATTGCTAAACGTTACTCCTTCATAGCCATAATTACGTATTAGAGAAGCAATAGAAACATGAATCTTTTGAATGTGGCTAGTATGTCCTTAAGTCTTACTGCTATTTTCTTTAATGCTGGCTAAGAGATTACTACCAGTTCTGCAGCCTCAGGGATCTTGCTTTCCCTTCATGTCATGAGAAAATGATTCATGTGTGACGTGGTAAGTTACTACTCTAGCAGGTTCTGATTTGAAAAATTAATTGGTTCATGTAAGAATTTGAGCCTTCCTGATAGTAGAAACGTGGTCTCAGCTCCCTTTGTGTTTTCAGGATTATCTGGAAACTTCCACCCGTAATCTCTTTGGCTTTATGAACATCCGTACACAACCATGTAGCCTTCTGTTCCCATTCTCTGTGCCAGCTGTTGGAGAGCAGTAAAAGAAGAGCTGCAGGTTGTAGTTCACACCACGCATGCAGCTTTCTGAGTAGGTTAGCAGAAGGCTCCAGCTTTATCAAAACCTGTCTTGCCAGAAAAAAAAAGCAAAAAACCACAAACAACCTGCAACTATTTTGTTAAAAAAAATAAGATAATGATTTGTATGCTGGTGACCTGTATACTGACCATTCATTCTGGTTCAAGTATTTTTTTTTAAGTCTGTCAAGTTTTAGTGAAGTGTGTAGATCCCCCTTGACAGCTAACAACTTTCTGCATCATAGGCCATGTCCAGACTGAAAAAATAAATCTTTGAAAACGGTTTAGCAAACACAACTTTACATTTAAGAATAGGACTTTGTTTCCTTTTGAAGACCTGCTCAGTGGTCTTGGCTGATACAACCTTAAACTTCTGCTCAGGTATGTCTTGGGTCTGAAATTTTGTTTTTGGACTGCCTACATCTTCAACCCATTTTTTTCCTTTTACCACTTTCAGGATTTTAAGAGATTTTTAAAAAGTGGCAGTTCTTGCAATTTTTATGCATCCTTTATTTTTGTTTTTTTGACACAGACTAAATTCTAATTTTCAGGCCGAATTCCTTGCAGACAGATATGAACAGGGATTACCAATGGCCATCGGAACTCCCTTTGTATTCAAAGGTGTGAACAGTCTGGGCTGACTAGCTGCATTAGTGTGCACTTCTTTCTTTGCTTTTACAAAAAAGAAAAAAAAAGAAAAAAGTAAAAACCAGTTTTTGTCCTCTGCCTGTGGTGTATTCATTTTGATGCGGTTGCTTTTTAAGAGGGGAGTACCTTTTCTGAGAATTTCAGCTCCCAGATTGTTCATTAGTCTGATAAAGGTCTTGCTTTTGTTCCAAGTGGTCCTGTGCTATAACCCTTATTCCTGCCGCATACAACTTGGTATTCAGACTTCTGCTTCAGCAATAAATCTTTCATGCCTTCTGATGTACTGAAACTAGTCTTTGCTTTATTGCTTTCCCCTCCTCCCTGGATTTCAGTTACATATAAATCTTGTTGTTTCAGCTGAAATCTCCAGTGGTTTAGTTGTCTCTCTTGGCCCTTGTTCTGCAGATTGGAGAAGTCTGCTTAAGGACTATTGCCTGTACTGCAATGGTATTGCCATCTGTGCATTTGCAGTGGTGTTCCAGTTAATGACATGATGTGCAGACATTTAGACATGTTTTCCTAGATATTGGTACCATATTTGTGGGTAGCAAAGAATTGCATTGTTACTGGCCCTACCAATAGCTTTCAAGATGGTAGCTACTTTTGTTTTTTAAGAATTACTGGATCTTTTGTGTTTCACTGGCAACTGACTTCATGTGTTACATATGAGTGTTACTCAGTGTCGTGTCATCCCCCAGCCCTCCGAATGCCTGCAAATTGACTCTGAAACAGCATTTTCATTACAGGTACTGCTGGCATGCAGATTTTCCCTTCCTTGTTACTATAGTGAATATTTCAATACTACTTTAACTGAAATATTAATTCTATCTAGTATTAGAAATAAAGGATTACTTCAGAGGGTGATGATTTAAGTATTCATCTGTGAAAGAATTCCTTGATGATAAATAAAATTGACTTTTAAGCAGATATACATGTACACAGTAAATAAGTTGGCATTGCAAATGATATAGGAAATGGAAACATAAAATAGTAGAATGCTGTGAAACAGATCCTGACATTGCAGATGTGGAAAATTGAATAAGTCTTCCAAGAAACACAGGACTGGTATTCATTGATCAAAATGACTGTTTTCTATTACCTGCATGTGAATAATGATGCTGAATTGATTGAAATAAATCCATGTTTCTTCCCTGCTCACTGGGAAAATAAACTGTTGTGAGATAGTAGACTGCCACCTGACTCTGCTAGGGTGAAAACTGTACTGATTCTGATCAACAGATAAAAGAACTTTGCAGGCTTCTTGAGTGTAATTTTATTTGTTTTTTCTAGTGGTCAGATACGTACAGAACCTTGTCTGTGGGCAGAGCAGCGCCTTTTACCTTACTGTGAATGTGTACAAGTGGGAAGGACAGATTTTCATGGATCTGTGCTCTGCTGTGAACGACACTGTTGAGAATATTTCCTTTGATTGTGAGTCACTGTGTTCAGCTGATACTTTACTACTTTCTCAAATCGGTGAAATGCACTTTACAAACTGTATAATAGGTGATACTGGTGTTGTGTGCAGATCCCACTGAAACTGCAGCATACATGGGAAAAATTGGGAAACTTTGACTCCCATCAGTCACTTCATTTTTCTTGGAAGTGGAAATAATTTTGTGTTCTATTCAGAAGCAGTCATTAAGGTCATAATATCTAGGTTGCTGTTTCTATTAGAATCATCAGGGATACTGACTTTGCAAATTGAGTGTATTATATTCTAACCACTGTCTTTCTCTGTGCTATGATGCTAATATTTCCTTTGCTTTGGAGCTGTGCTGTACTTGAGTGCCAGCTAAACACTGATCTTCTCGTGTTCTGGTCATGCTGATAGATGAGCCTACTGATGAGGGCATTAGTCCTAAATAGTCCTTTAATATTTGGTGTACAGTTATGATGATCTGATACAAACATTGATTAAAACAGCAGTTTAAACTTCTATTTTTATCAAGTTTGATTTTTCCAGTAACTGTTGTGATACTATGTTTTCTTTTACCAACTTCCAGTCCACCTGCATGAAAGCACAGTGTCTGGTAGACCTTAGGCCTGCGTTTTAAGGACTGTGCTTTTATGCAGTGTTTTTATCTGGTTGTATTGGCACCAGATAGGGCAGTTAGCTGAAAGACTGTTCCGTACGTGTCTCAAGAAGAAAACCTTGAGAATTAGATCCGTGTGTGGAAGGCTAACATAAGTCAGGACTGCTGAAGCTGTATCCTAAGCATTCAATAACATTCCAGGTACCTGCCTGCCCAATCACCGCAGCTGAGAGCTTTTGTTAATCTCTGAAATGGAATTTTTAGACTAAAAAACATCTCTTAGTGATTTCTTCATAAACTTCGAAAGGAACACTGAGATAAAAACTAACACAGATAAACTAAGCTTAGGTTCTGATTTCTTCCCTGCTTCTTGCTCTTACACTGCTGTTCTGTGCTGTCTGAGGATTTACTTTTGCCTGCTTGTGGTGCTGGTTTTGTTAGAAAAGGCAGAGCGAAGGGAATAGCGTTACTGAATTGCAGATTTTTCTGTTCTTTATCCAACTACAGTGCAAGTACAAGGAGAAAATGCTGAATATTGAACAGTACTCTCATGGTCCCAACTGCAGCAAGTCCTTAAATTGCCTTAGTCCACACAAGCCTTTTTAGCAGCAAGTTGGTACCCAGGCCTGTTAGGTCTAAAAGGCTTGTACAGGAGACTAACTCCTTCCAAACATTAAAACAATACAGGTACAATGAAAAGGTAAAAACATTCTTTTTTTCAACTCAGTGTAGTTATTTTTACCTCAGTCTTAATTAAAAAAATGTGTTACATGATACTTGCTTTCCGTGCTAATAAATGAAAATAATTTATTTCTGAGGATGCAGTTATTCAGGAGCTTCATTACTGGAAAACAATATTATTTGTTCCCAAAACAGAGGGGTGTTAAAACAGGTAACACCTGATGTTAGAATTCTGAATTTCTGGGAGTCTTAAAAATTTCATCAATACCTTTGTGTCACCCAACTGTTAAACTGGGCGAATGTGAAAATTTCCATGAGGTTATTCTTAAGGCTTTGTTTCTATACTACTATGCATGTATGTCAGAAAATAATACTGCTTCCATCTCTAAAATCATTGTGTTACTTAGTCATGTGCTAGTTTCATTTTTAATACTGTCACCTGTGCCTGACAATGCATTTTGGGTGCATGTATGCATGTGCTTGGAGCATTCAGGTTGAAGTCTTTGAAGGTGGGAATTTTTGTATGACACATAATTGTATTTTTCAAGTATAAAAACCAGAAAACTGGATACTGGTCTAAAATAGTGACAAATCAAGAAAAGCAGTATGAACTAGGTAACTGAAAATTTTAGTTTTGTGACTTTCCACAGTATTTTCCTTAATTAGATAAAAGTAGATACCTACAATGCATGTTGAAGTGTTAAAGCTTGTATAAATGATTTGAAGGGAAAGAAATATATATCTATCCAAATACAATATATATTATCTGTATATATTATATATATATCAATATATGATAAATAGTTCCAGTTTCAGCTCAGAGCAGCAAGCTTTCGACCTGCATTTTAAAGCAAAGCTGCCAAAGGCCAAGTGCTCTCCATTCCCCAGTCAGCTGCTGCAGGTAACTGAGGGAGGTGTTCTCCTGTGAGCAGGACACACTTGGGTTGTTTTCATTTCAAAGCTATGAACAGCACCTTTGAGAGCAAGGTAATTACGGACAGAGGTAACTCCTGCAACAGCTTCTGGGAGGGTCACAGCGGGCTGCAGTGTACTTGGTATCATAAACCCTTCTGAATGAAGTTCTGATACTACAAAAAGCGAGACTGGGTGTACCAAGGTATCGGCACGGTTTAGGTCAGCTAAATCTGAGAGAACTTACTGAGTCAAAAGGGGCATTCCTTTCATCGGAGCATCTCTGTAAAGGCTAGGGGCTTCCAAAGCTGAGCACTTCCACATGGCTGTATCCTGAAAACATCTTGTGCTGAAGGAAGTCAGTTTGTGTGTGTGTTCTGTAGGGCGCCAGAAAGAAATGTCTGCTTCAGCTTCCAAAGTCACTGTCATTTATTTCAAGGTTTGTAAAGCTTTTTCCTTTTTTCTTTTTTAAAAAAAGGCAAACCCACAAGTGACAAACCCGCAACCAAAACACTGAAGTTGTTAATCTTTTTCTATTGAATTAGAGGCAGCAATTAAAAGGAGATTTGGAACAACTGTGTTCAATTCCAGTTAATTAGAGATGCCAAACTTTCGGATAATTGTTACATCTGTGGAACAGAAGGGGCTTATTAAGGGGGCAGTCACCATTCCTGGCCCATCTTGCTAATAATACACCAAGTGCTAACGAGGCCAGTTCTCACTCTTCTATCATTTGTGGAGTTCTAACGATCTGTTAACAGCATCAGTCTGACTTTGAGGAAAGCTGCTCTGCTCTTCTGAGCAGTATGGGGCTTTTTTGGCATTGTGTGAACAAGGCTTTTTTGCTTTTTATTCTCTGATAATCATCAGATGGGGAAAGACTCTGGGTACTCGGTTTTATGCTTGGCACCATAACACACCAGAGATGAATGTGTCCATATATATACACGTGTGTGTGTGTGTCTGAACTCCTTAAATGCTTGTTACGTATTTGCAGCAATGTTTAAGTGGTTCACAAAAGTTTACCTTAATTGGAGGTAGGTCTGTAGATACTGTTTCTTCTCCATAATTTTTAAAAGCATCCAATAAAAATTCCATGAGGGTCTAGCTTGCCTGCCCCAGGCCAGGCCTGGAATATTGCATCCTAGGAATCTCAGTGGCTCTGGTTCCCATTTGACAGAGGAACTGCTTAAGAGGCCTAAATAGAAGGTACAAGTCAAACATATTCTCTATATCATATATATGTGCTTATACTGTGTGTGTATGTGTGCTTGCTCTCACTTTTTCTGTACTCACCAGGCCCAAAAGCATGTACTGATGTGGACACTCTGTCACTCCCCAAAGTTAATCCTGATCACAAATGCTATTTTAACTTGAAAAAACCCCTGAGACTGTGAAGGAACCTGGCTCTGCACAGGTGCCGCGTGGGCAAAAGCCCCTCAAACACAGATCAAGGTCCTTCCATTAAGTATTTTTCAGGACTAAGGAGGGCGTAGGTACACACACACCTCCCAAAAAGAACTGTTCCTGATAGGCACTGAAGGGGAGAGATTCCTAAATGGTGGTTTCAGCTCCCTGTAAGTGATGTGATGCTTAGAAACCGGTACTGAGTAGATGCATTTGCTTAGTAAAAGTTGATGCGTTATTACTATAATAAAGGGGTTATAAATATTTTGCATTTTTTTTACCACAGCTAATGATTAGAAAGGGATTTTTGTCTTTCTGGTCATTCCCTGGTTTCTCCTGGAGGACAGCCAGCCACTCTGAAGCAAATATGACTTAAAACCCTTTCTAAAGATCACTTGCCTCCCACACTATGTTTACCACGTATTTATGCCCATGTCAGTGTAACTGAACAGCAAGAGCAAACCCAAATGCTTCAGAAAGTTGTGGGTTTTTTTTATGGACAAGTACAGTTGAATGTACGTAATGAAAATTTTATTTGTGGGACACTGATCTGGTCACCTCCTGTCACCTTAGACTGCTTTGCCTGGGCTCTTTTCATCACTAGACATACTTTTGTACCTAGGAACTGTAAACGGATCAGTATCTCTAGCGTGCACACTGATGTTCTAGACAACTTTATATTTGGTGTTACTGTAGCTCCTGCAAGAGCACTTTCAGTTCACAAAATATGCTTGTGGTTCCAGCTCTTCCCAGAAGTCCCACTCACTGCGTTTGTTACTGGAGAAAGGTCATTTACTCATAGTGCTAGTATTCCATAATGGCAAGGCTTACTGCAGAGATTTAATATACCAAGGCATTAAAAAAACCATCTTCCTTGTTAAGTACCACTTCCTGCAGGTACAACAGCACTGCAAAACTCACCCAGTCTTACAGCACTTGTGCTTTCTCACTTGAAAAGGTAATCACTGTTGCCTCCCTCTTCTCTAGATCCTGGACTGCTGCTCCACAGTTCAGCTACTAACTCTTTGTTTACCCAGGGGAAAAGATACTGCTTATTGTCTGTTTCAGCAGTGCTTATTTTTAGTCTTTGAGACTGGAAGTGGATTCTCAGTGTCAAAGAAAATGCTGACTCACTTGATTCCTTTTTTGCTCTTACTTGGCAGCTATCGTTTGTGATCCTTAAAGCAAATTCAGCACATTATAAAAATTACTGTTAACTGGTTAGTTCTTGAGTGACAGCAGCTGTAGCAGAGAACTTAGGTCCTCTTTCCAAGGATTACATAGTGTGCTGAATGTGCATTTGTAGTTCCTTTGAGATCTGCTACCTGCATGTGAAGAGCCTGTATCTTATTCCATGTAACAAATAACACTAATAATAGAACGGCTTATGTTGAACAAATACTTTTATTTACAAGAGCACATGTGACAGTTTTAAAATAAAAAATGGAATGAGTCTACTTTCGGTCTTCAGCCTGGCTTAAAATCTCCAGCTTGATGGATTTCTTATTGGGTGTTCTAGTTTGGAGATCAAGTTTGTGGCAAAACTACAATAATCCAGTAATTTGGTACCAATCGTTGAAAACCACACAGTATAGCTTAGTCTCTTTGTACATAGAAGATGTTATAGCCAAGTTCAACCATACCTCCGATAAGCAAGGCCCACAAAGGGATAAACACGTAGGCTAGTTTCATGGTAGTAAACCGCTGCAGTTTAGCGCAGAGGGCGAGGCAGAAGGCCAGCTTAAGTAGCATTGCAACGAGGTACCAGGCTTTTTTCTTGATGTTTTGGGAGCCATTGCGAGGGTCAAAGCCAGACTTGCAGCGTCCAGCCATTTTTACAATTAACATAACTAGAAGAATAGTATCAAATATCCAGACTGGAATAAAAATGAGGAACCAGTTCCACGGTGCTTTCTCGTCCAACTTTAGCACCAGCATGATGAGGAAGAGTAATGTAAAAAGCCATGTCAGTAGTACTCTTTGCGCCAGGGACATTCTCATTTAAACAGCTTTGAGAGGAAGTCGTTCACTGCTGGCAACAACCTAACAAAACAAAGGGGGGAGGGAAGGCATGAAGAGAGTCACTGCACAACCATTACACATATTCCTTAAAGGAGACCAATTTCTTGTTCTTGCTTTCCCACCCCTTCTAACATCCCCTACACACTGTTTCCTCGCCTTTCTCTTGCAAGTACCACCCACAAGGAAGCACTCTGTTTCTGTTCTGTCCACCATTCAGTTGAAGTGCCTTAAATCAGCTGTGTAAACTGTCCTAATCTAAGTATGTTAAGTGAAACAAACTGCTTTAATCCTACAGTAGCTGTCAAACTCACTCAGGGATTTTTGTATGCTAAGAATGTGTTTAGATCCATTTTCCTCCAGTACTGAGGTGCTCATAGTTAACACTTGAAAATAAACCTAACAATTCTCTCCCTTTAACAAGATAATCATGGTAAAGTGTAACCAACTAACCAGAACGAGTAACAGATCATCTTAAAAAAGATCCTGTAGTCTGCAGAGCTGCAGTTGAAATGACCCAGGCAGAAATTGAGCCAGGAAGCAGCACAACCACTTTCTGTCAAGAAATCTTAAAACTACTAAAAGCTACACCTGATGTTTCCATTCTCACAGGTATCTAAAGTCTGCAGGCACTGGCTGACAGGAACACTATTTAGTTTGATTGGCTTGGTAGTGTATTTAAATTTCTATGTAGTGATGACAAAAGAAAAACAAGGCCGAGTGCATCTGCCACTGCAGTCAAACACCAGTTTTTGTATTCCTAACTGGAAGGCCTTTACCCCTATGCCTGCCAGCTACTCACTGCAAGTGTAAAAAGCACAGCAGAGAACAACTATGATCTTGCTGAAGATGTCATCCTATGAAGGTGGATTGTTAACATACACCACTGAACCTGTGCTGAAATGGTTTTAGTATTTTAAAAACTTCAGATTTTTAAAAATTTGCTTATTTCTATAAGAACACTGATATTTTTTCACCTGAAATAAGAAACTGAGCTTTGATTTGTTCCAGATTACAAAAATATTTAAATTCCCAAAGGTGATGTGATGTGTTCTGAAGCATTTAATCCTCACCACCAGGTGCTGCAACGGAAGGACAAGACCTGCTTCCCCTCAGTGCATCTGGCCACAAGCTGCTGCTTCCTCTGTGTTCCTGCTGATGCTCACAAGATCACCCAATTAAGCAAGCAAAGCACAAATTTATGAGTGCCTTTTCCTTTTTAACCGGGTTAGTTTTTTGCCAGATGTTGAACCAACTTCGTGCTCAGATAAGCATCAGAAGCAGGGAAGTAAAAGCTGCTGGCTTAACTAATTAGGAGGTGACCTGTTACATTGGAGCTATGGGATATGAGTTTGTACACCACTAAAATTATCCTACGATTTAAATCTGTCTCTTCTGATACCACTTCAACAGACTCACTTTTTTATTATTATTATTTAGAGGATATTTCTGGGATTTCTCTTCAAGATCCAGTTTAGCCTAAAATAACCTGAATTGGAGTTACTGTCAATGCATCTTCTCCCTTGTGTTAGGACTGACACTTGTGTGACCCAGAGCAGGGCCAGTTCCTTAAGCTGAACTTGCAAGAATAAAAAAGTTTAAAATAGGATTTTTGTGGTTTGCTTTTTCCTGTATCAGTTCTGCTCAGGTTACCAAAGGGTCTGGTGAAAGCCAGTTACTGGCAGGGTGGAACTGAGACACCCTCCCCCCTCCTTAGGGAAGGGGTGAAGCTTAGAAGTGACACGAACATAAGAGTTAATCCCCAAGTAAACAGAAAAAAAATGGAAAGGTTTTTATAGCATTCTCTTTTCTTGCAATAGGAACATGCCCAAGCCAGCTGGCAGGTGCAGAGGATTACAGAACAATTACTATGACCTGCCTGAAGTATTTCCAGTATTTTTAAAACATTCCCAATGTTCTCAAGTGCAAGTGTGCAGATAAAGCGAAGAGTAGCGATCTGAAACAAAAGTTTCAACATTCCTTTAGAGTACATTTTTTGGTAACTAGTTCTAGAAATCAATGCCACAGATGCTGCAGAAGGAGAATCTCTCATTAGCAAACTAGAGAAAGCAGAAACCAAAGAAGCAGATTGGAAACCTGGACCTGAAAGGAAAAAGGGAATTCAACACCATTAGAAGTATCAGGTTATCAGATACTGAAGGAACATACTATCACCTGTCTCTGAAGGAGATGTATTAGATGGAGCTACTCAATTCGAAGGTTGCTCACTTGATGAAGTTTTTCAGTTTTCCTAAGTGTTCAGAACCACTTTGTACAAGTTTTTAAAGCACAGGCAGAAAACTCACCATGGGACTTTATGCTGCTTTTCTTTGACCTAATTAAGAGATGCAATGGCAGGACTATGAGGCTCCATTCAATTTTTGAGGCTGTTTTAGATGAAAACTCAAGAATATTCAAGTGTACTTTTGAGATCTTATAGTTCTATAATCCACATAAAGGAAGCTACCGAAGACTGACAGCTGGGGCTGGATATAGCTGACATATCGATAAAGGGTTTGATTACATGGAGCACTTGACCATCTCATTAGGAAAGAAATTATCAGCAGATTCTCAGCTAAAGGTCAGCTATCACAACATGGTGACCATTGAAAAAAGGATGCAGATATGGTACAAGTCTGAACCAGCTCTTCTGTGAAAACACTGAAGGAATGTCAAAGGCAGTGTAAAAAAAGCTCTCAAGTATTTAGTAAGAGGTGAGAATTTTCAGTAATGAGAAACACTCAGTAGCATTACTGACCTTGGTGGGATGATCTACATAATTAGAATATTATGATAGCTAATTATATCCTGTTTAGAAGGAAGAAAATAAAGACAAGAATGTTACAGATAATATTCAGCTCAATATTAATGACAATACCATTCTGTAAATTTAAATTTAACCCTTGCACACTGCCTAACAAAGCTCGGAAAATGGTATTATACTGAAACCAAACTAGAGAGAACTTTGGCTCGATTAAATGACATTTTAAGGCTGATTCTGCAAGTATGAAGAATTTAACACCTAGAAAGAAACGTTCCAGTAGCCCCATTTTGGGTACTCACAAGTTCTCCGTGCAATTGATGCCGCCTTAGTTCTGGCAGGCTATGAAAACTTAAGTGTAAATAGAGCCAAACGGAACCACCCCCTTCGCTGGAGCGTTTGTTTTACCGCTTGCCAGCGAAACAGCAGTTTAAGAGTCTTTGAGACCCCCGAGTGCCGAATTCGGCTGAAAAAGTGAGAACATTCGGAACCGGTACCGAGGAGCCGAGCGAGCGAACCGGCCCAGGGCGCCGCCGGGCCCGCGCTGCACTCGCCGCTTCCCGCCGGGCCGGGTCCAGCTCAGGCCGCGACC